>PISX010021572.1:0-33395 GCA_004024625.1 Mellivora capensis
ACCAGTAGCTGTATCAACAGCAATATCTTGCAAAAATCTTATATTTAATTAAGATTTAAAAATTGAAAAGGAATATCAAATAGGGTATCTTTTTTTGATTCTTAGATATAGTCTGGAGAGTTATTTTTATCTCAGTTTTACAGATAAAACAACAAAGTTTAAAAAAGAAATTAGTGATTTACTCAAGGCTACACAAGAGCTAAGTAGTAGAACTGAGTGTCAAATCCATCTCTTTGGACTCCAAATCCATGACATTTCCTCCCACCAACTTAGATTTTCCGACTAATGATATAGACAACTCTTCCCCCCACCCACTGCTAATTTCACAAAGAAGACCTTCTAGTCAGACCTGTTAAAATAATCCTATTATTAATGCAAAATTACAGTAATATTTATCACTGAAGAGTATAACGAGGGTGCAAACTACAACTCTTTTACATGATCCAGACTAAAGAAATAGACGAGAGACTTCAGATTGTTCCTGGATCAACCCAAATGTGGTCATCTTGCTAATACAAGGGGATTTCTTTATTATGGATCTTAACTTGTGAAACTGAGTCTCCTAAGTGTTGATGCAATCCACATGTAGTGTTATGAAAGTCTGCCTGAGCTACGCCCCCAGGAGCAGGTGGTTCATTTGATCTTTATAGTCCTAAAGGAAACATTTGGTAATCAGACTAAAAAAGTACCCCAGAGAAAAACAGGAGGGCATTTGCACAATGATGTGAAATTCTTTTTCTGCCTAAATCTCATTCTTCCAGCAGTAAAAGATTCTGAAGAAGAAAACCTTGGAGACTAGAAAGAGCTTTAGAAGCAATTGTTAGAGTGGTCTGGTAACAGCAATAAAAATAGAGGTAAAGGAAAAAATCAAGAGTAGCTCTTTTTTGCCACAGCATATTACAGAAAGCCTCCATAAAAATGTATTTCAGTTAGACTTTGCTGGGTAACAAAACACCCCTAAACTAAATGGCTTAACAAATTTTTTTATTACTTTCCACAGTTCTTGTGTGGTTCCTCTTCTGACCTCACCTGCACTTATTCATATGCTATATTCACCTACATAGTCAGCTATAGTCCAGGTGGGGAAACAGACTCCATCTGTTACTAGAAGTCACATTGTAAAAGTTTATGGACAAAAGGAGGCATAATTCTTTAGGGTCCATTATGACCCTAATCAACTACTCAGGGGTCTTTAGTCCTAGTTGTACATAGAACCATCTGGAATATTTTTAAACAAATAAAATTGACTAGGTCTCACTCCTAGAAATTCTGACTTAAGTGGTAGGAGGTAAAGCCCAGTCATCAGCATTTCTTAAAAGCTCTCCAGGTGATTAAAATTAAGCAAGATTTAAAAACAACTATTTTGGAGGCACCTGGATAGCTCAGTCCATTAAGCATCTGACTCTTGGTTTCAGCTCAGGTCATGATCTCGTGGGTCATGAGATCAAGCCCTGCATAGGGCTCCACAGTCTGTATGGAGTCTGCTTGAGATTCTCTCCCTCTGCCCCTCTCCCTACTCACACATGTGTGCACTCTCTCATTCAAATAAGTTTAAAAATCTTAAAAAAAAAAAAAAAGGAATGACTGTTTTCTATTCTGATGATTGAATTATAGTAGCTACAGAATGAGTAAGTGAGAATACTCTGTAATAAGAATTTCATACTAAGGTAAGTGATAAGGGGTAATATAAAATAGAAGAAAAATAGAAGACAGAAAAGTACTGGATCACAATCAATAACAGAACCAGAACAAAGATACTAACTCAGTCAAAACTAGCTATGGGTTTTTACTAATACCCTAATGAAGGGAGATTGGTAATTAACAGCAGAAAAAAAAACCCCTGATGAATTATATAACTGTGTTATATCTATAATTTGTTGTTACATATTTATAGATATGCTCAACTATTTAAAACTCAATACACAGTTTACTCATTGGTATTGTTTTAGTTTTCCCCAATTGACTCTTTGTATTTTTCTTCCAACACTAATTCTCAACACAAATTGAAACTTGGATGGTTTTAAAGAATACTGATGCAAAAGCCTAAACCCAAATATTCTGATTTAATTGTCCTGGAACAGGACCAGGCATCAGATACCCAGGTGATTATAAGGTGAAACCAAGCTTGAGAACTGTTGCTCTAAGATATCATTTTCTTTCTTTCTTTTCTTTTCTTTCTTTCTCTCTTCTCTCTCTCTCTCTCTCTTTCTTTCTTTCCATATCATTATAAACAAAACTTTCCAAGTTTTGTTAAGGAGAGTTTGGCATTAACTCCGATGGAACCAGTCAATACAGTAGTCTCTCTTAGGGTTCAAAATAATTCTCTGAGGGCAAGACCTACATCTTGTTCAACTCTGTATATCAACAGCCTGGCACACGTGTGGCATAAGACATGGACTGGTAACTCTTTTACAGAATAAGCACCCCAACCTACTGTTTGTGAATTTGGGTAAGAGCTAGATATTTTTTATTAAATAAATACTAAAATATTTTTAAATGCAATTGACAGTGATATCTGGAGTAAGCTAGTACCTAGAAAACCTCATTATTGTTTGAATACCCCCAATGATTAACTGAAATCTGTTAATTTCAGATTAACAGATTTAAAAGAGAGCCATTTAACAGTCAATATTTCTACATTCCAGAGCCTCTGCCACAGTAGATTGACATGCCCAGAGACAATAGACTTGGCACCCCTACTTAATAGTAGACATTTATCTTTTAACTTCTGATACTTCCTATCTCCAAACCTCATAATTTACTTCCCGCTCTGTTTCTGCATTTATCCAACTCCTAAATCTTCCTGGCTTAATCTTCTGTCCTGACTAAACATTTAGTCTTTGGAATTTGACTTTTCTAGTTTTAACCCTCCATCCTTTCTAGAATACAATTTAGACTGTCTCTGACTTTTCTTATTCTCAGCCAATACCAAAAAATCATGTCAGTGCAGCTTCACCCATAGGGCATCAACCATGATGTCCCACTGTCCTATGCCCCAGGTAGGCTTCTCCTTCCTTCCCAATCCACTTGTTACAGGTCAACCCTACACTGGAGACTGGCCCTCATTCTACTGGTTGGATGTCAAGATACTACTTAGGATATGGGGACTCAGAAGACTTCAGAAATAAGAGATCACAAACAAATATTGAGCCCTATCCTAGAGAAAAAAATATATATAGATATGAGAAATGCTGGATTTAGCAAAATCAAGTAGATTTCTTTAGCAGAAGTCTTCATAGAGCTTTTATGTACACTGAATTTCTAGCACTGGCAACTTGAAAAATTCTGATAATTCTCACTAACCATCTGAAATTTTGAGACATCCAAATTTCCCTTCTCTCTTTTCTCCCTCTTTCACTCTCTTTTCTTTTTTTCTTTTCAAGATTCATTTACTTATTTAAGTAATCTCTCTGCCCACTGTGGGCCTCAAACTCATGACCCCAAGACCAACAGTCACATGCTGTACTGACTGAGCCAGCCAGGCACCCCCTCTTTCTCTCTCTTCTGATTAGCTTGGAAGAAAGGTAGGATGTATAGAGAGGGATGGATTGGAGACTAGTGAAATCAGAGAAGTTTTTAGGGCTATTTATTGGAAACAAAGGCATTGGAACTCTACACTGAATTAAGAGAGTTACTTAAAGCCCCAAGATATGTTCATGATAAGGTATAGTGAATTTTGATATGCTATAGTTTACAATGTCTCAGGAGAGCACAGTTCAGGTTATTACGGTAAAACTTCATACAATTTTGTCTCAGCTCTAACAAATTCCAGAAACAATCCCATACTCTCAAGCTATAGAAAAGTGGATGGAATACAAATTTCCCAGCCCCAAAATTTAGCTTCGAGGGAAAAATGAATCAAATCAAGGTAAATTTATCCATAACTTATCAAAGCAGATAGAATGGAAAAGTAAGACCTATGTTAAACATAAGCACATTTTAGGGAGGAAAATGGCATAGCAATTACAGATACTGCAGTATAGAAACAAAACTGTGGACGATAATAAAGTTGTGCAAAATGGAATTCACTAACCTGTTCTGATACAAAAATGTAAATAATGGAAAAAATTCATTTTGGAATGCATTGTCTAGAAGAGTATAAGAAGATTAAATTTAACAAAGTAAGCGCTTTATCAACCTAAAAATGAGACTAAAAAGCAATGAGATATGATGAAACAGGAAATCGTAGCATAAGAAAAAAATAGCATTTTAAAAGACAAAAATAAAAATAAACTAAAAATAAAAATGAAAATAAATAAAAGACTTTCTAAATAAGTTAGAGCAAGCAAGAAACAAAATAGAATTACTAATACGGAGGAAACTCTTGAGGTAATTACAGCAAACAAAAGCCAAAACAATTAAAGTAATTAGAGGAAAAGATAATGGATATGAAGGAGATACTGTGAAAATGATAAAGATACCATGAGTGGCTTTGAGTTCAATAACTCCAATAGTGAAGAACAAAATATATTCAAAGATATAATACAAAACAATGACCCACAAATAAACCCACAACCTAAATTTGTATATCAAAAAAACACTATGTTTCAGGAAATAAAGCAAATACAATAATCAGCAAAAAGATATACCTGGTAGTCACTGAATTTCAAAAATAAAGAAAAAAATCTTCAGGAATTCCTTGCAGGGGTGGAAAAAAAGTCACATTGGCTTCAGACTTCTGCAAAGCAATGATTTTCAAAAACCATTAGAGCAATATCTCTAATGTTCTTTTTTTTTTAAGATTTTATTTATTTGACAGAGAGAGAGTAGACAGAGAGGCAGACAGAGAGAGAGGAGGAAGCAGGCTCCCTGCTGAGCAGAGAGCCCAATGAGGGGCTGGATCCCAGGACCCTGGGATCATGACCTGAGCTGATGGCAGAGGCTTTAACCCACTGAGCCACCCAGGTGCCCCATTATCTCTAATGTTCTGATAGAAACAAATTATTATCTAAGAATATTGTCCCCAGCTATCTTTCAAAAATTAAAAAAAAAAAAATTTTGAAAACGAAAAACTCAGAGAATACAGCAGCCATGAACTATTTTTTTAAAAAACACACAAAAAAGTCTAGATCATTAGTAGGATAGAAAAATTAGAATAAATATATAAATAAATACATAGACTAACTATATAAATAAATAGAAATATTTATTTGATTGAGTGGCAGCAATATACAGTTGTGCAGACTTCTCATTGTCCAAATTCGGGTAGCACCATTCATATTATAAACTGAACAACTGAATGTGGTGGCTATAGAGTTTCAACTTAGATTTTCTTTTGTGAAAATCAGATAAGACCAAATTAAATGATCTTATTTATAACAATGTGAGATTTATGACCATTATATTTACCCAATTACTTCTCCCTATCTACCTATCTATGCCTTTAACAATAAACATGCATAGGGATAGATCTTTATGTTCACTTACTCATAAAGATTACTATTATAGAATGGTTGGATTTAACTATTCAATAATGACTAATTTAATCACATATAGATATGTAGCAATTTACAAGTGATTGGTAATAAGGAGAAACTATGTGATTGTCCTAGTCCTGGATTTCATAACATATACTTTTTATTTTATAACATAATCTGATTGTCATCCATTTTACCCTCTTAACATTCCATTCTGTCCATATATGTCTTAATTCTAGGGGATAACCAAGCCTTGGTAGGTGTTCTGAAGATATCAAGTCCCACACATCTAACTCCTTTTGCTGGATTTAATTTCCCTCTGAGAGAGCCTGGAAGGACAGTCCCTATAAGCCATACAATCCTACCACCATGGCCACATCTTGCTAGAGAAGAATAGACACCAATTCCAAGACGAATGTTTTGCGAGAAAAATCTGGTTTCTAGAGAGAGGAAATAATTAATTAGACACATTTAGAGAAGCAAATAGAATTAAAGATTCCACCTTCAGTTTGGGAGAAAGGAAAAAAAAAAGGAATAGATAAGGATTTAGGAAATAGGTAAGGAGTTAAGAAAAGGCAGCAAGGGGCCTCCTTTTGGCCTTAGCCTCAGCCATGTGCCCCAGCTTGGTTCAACCTGTATTTAGCAGTATGTGGTACTTACAGAGAAATCAATAAACTCATACTTTATTCACCACTGAAGTGTTATTAACTCTGTATAATTCCTTTAGAGAGAAGAATAAATGAGTGATAGGCTTCAGGTAACTGAATCCTTAAATAAGAAATAACCATGGGCCCTAACATTTAAAGGGCCTAAAAATTGGTATGCACAAAATTAAAGCACTCCTAAATAAATAAATTAAAAATCTATGGTATAAGAAAGTGGAAAAGGGATGCCTAGATGGCTCAGTCAGTTAAGCGCTGCTTCCAGCTCAGGTGTCTGGGATCCAGCCGCCCATAGAGCTCCCTGCTCAGAGAGCAGTCGGCTTCCCCTTCTGCCCCTCCCTCTGTTGTGCTCTCTCTCTCACAAATTCTCTCTCTCTCAAATAAATAAATAAGCTCTTAAAAAAATATGTAGAACTGCATTGCCCCCCCCTCCTTTATTTGGGCTAGCTTGAATAGGTTTGTTTCTTTACAAACAAAAGGGCTTTGTTTGCATAAGTAAAGAATCAATCACGGCAGTCTACTGTGGTGTTTGGGTTTGTGAAAGGCCTGTGATGATGAAAATTACCACTAAAGGCCGTGAGGAATAGGTAAAAGGGAGACGTGAATCCAAGCCAAAGATTTTAGAAAGTATGAACTTTAAATTAGGAAAACCAAGATAAGCAGACAAGATTCAAGTGCAAGGATAGGCTTGAATATGGGAGGGAGTTAAAGAGCAGGACTGGGACTGGGCAGAACTGAATTACACTTACAGCAATAGCTGACCAGGCTGCTTAGGTCAACCTTACTGCCAAGAACAACTAGAAAAGAGAGAAACAATTTTTAACATCCATTAGAGAAGTGACTTCCAGTTTCTAGTTCGAGATGTGAGGAGTGTGGAACTTGCCACTCTGCCCTAACAACAATAAAAAGCTGAATGGACTGAAAAATCAAAACTTCTTGGATCCACAGAGAGAGGAAAACACAGACCAAACTGTTGTCCCCAGACTGAAGAGACAGGAAAACTAGGCAATCATAGTTTACCAGAGCAGAACTCACAAGCAGAAACCGCCTCAGGAACCAGTACTAGGTTAGGAAGCCTGAACTGTGATGAATTACTAAGGGTTAACTATGGACAACTCTGAGAGTCAAAAATTGAGGGTGAAGCAATCGTAGGAGGGCCCCCACAATATTGTGAGTTTTAGCTCCAAGAGCTCAACAAGATTCCCACGGTAAATATCAGAAAAATGCCCTTGGGATCCGACAGAAGCCCTTTGTTTTCGACAAGGTTTGCGCTCTGGAGACTAGTCACCCAGAGCCCAACCTGAGGGGTATTATCAGAGCTTAACTGACCTGGGAGAAGGGACATACCCAACTCCTATCAGCTCTAGCCCTCCACGTGGAGGAAGGGAAACACCCAGCTCCAGCCTACTGTAATCACCCTGTCCTAACCTAAAGGGGAAGAAAAAAGCAGAAGCATGCATGGTGTTCACGGTCCAGAAGCACAGAATCACTGAAAGTTTGAGATTTAATCATAAGACTGTAGAATGCTTCTCTCCCTCATCCACACCTCACCACTAAATCACTAAAAGCCTATTTATAGAGGTTCTTTTTACCCAATACATAATGTCGGGTATCCAGAAGAAATTAAAGGCCTCTCAAAGGGCAAAAGACACAGTTGCAAGAGACAGAGCAAGCCTCAGAAGCAGACACAGCAGGATGTTGGAATTACCAGGCTGAGAATTTAAACAACTATGATTAATATGCTAAAGGCTGTAATGTATAAAGTAGAGAGCATGCAAAAACAGATGGGCAATATAAACAGAGAAATAAAAATTCTAAGAAAGATCCAAAAAGAAATGCCAGAGACCAAAAACAGTATAACAAGAATGAAAAGCACCTCTAATGGGCTTATTAGTGAACTGGACCCAGCTGAGGAAAGAGTGTCTGAGTTTGAGGATGTATCAACAGGAACCTCCCAAACAAAAATCAAACAGAACAAAGACTGAAAAAAATTAACTGAATATCCAGGGACTATGGGAAAACTACAAAAGAAGGTAAAATATACACATAATGGAAATACCAGGAGAAGAAATAGAGAAAGAAACAGAAGAAATAATTGAAATAATAATGACTGAAAATTTCTCCAAATTAATATCAGAAACCAACATATCCAGGAAGCCAAGAGAATACCAAGCAGGATAAATGTAAAAACAAAACAAAAGTACACCTAGGAATATAATTTTCAAACCATACAAAACCAAAGATAAAGAAAAAAAAATCCTTAGATTAGCCAGAGGGAAATAAACAATAAACACCTTGCCTATAGCAGAACAAAGATAAAAATAATATCCAGCCTCTCAGAAATCAACCAAGCAAGAAGAAAACAGAGTGACATATTTAAAATGTGGAGAGGAAAAAAAAAAAAAACAGCCTAGAAATTTTCATTCTCCGAATTTATCCTTCAAATGAAGGAGAAATAAAGGTTTTCTCAGATAGAAAGAAACTGAAGAAGTCTGTCACCAGTCGACCTGCTTTTCAAGAAATGTTAAAAGTTCTTTAGAGAGAAGAAAAATGATATAGATCAGACACTAAGATCTACATAAAGAAAGGAAGAACATCAGAAAAGGATTGATAAGGTAAAAGAAAAATTTACTTCTCTTATTCTAAATTGATCTGAAAAATAACAGTTTGCTCAAAATAAATACAGCAACAGTGTATTTGATTATGTATGCAGTACACACATACAATGTATGCATGTGAATATATCTATATAATATAGATAGATATAGGTATAGATATGTGTACCATTTGTAATGATACGAATGGCAGGCGGGAGGAATTAAGATTATTTTGTTAACAAGTTATTCACACTACCCACTAAATGGTATAGTGTTATTCAAAAATGTCATTGGATTAGTTGTAAATATATATTGCAAGCACTGGGGCAACCACTAAAAAAGGTTAAAAAAAATAAAAGAAGTGATATGCTAAGAAATAGGATAACTGATATACTAAGAAGAGAAAATGGAATCACATTAATTCTCAACTGAATATCTCTTAAACAGTATTAGGGACCAAGGCAGTGAGGATTTGTGGGACATATCAAGGAGAGAGAAGCCAAGAAAAGGAAGCACAAATATGAGAGCCACTTATGCCCTGAGATATTAATATCAAACAGCAGCACAGTGAATGAAAGGCTAAGAAGCTGAGCAAAGCTTTCAGCAGTTTCACGATTCAGAAGGCCAAATAATAGTTCAAGAATGTTTTTTTAAAAGATTATTTATTTATTTATTTGACACACACACACACACACACACACAGAGAGAGAGAGAGAGAGAGAGAGGGAACACAAGCAGGGGGAGTGGGAGAGCAAGAAGCAGGCTTCCCACTGAGCAGGGAGCCCCATGCGAGGCTCTATCCCAGTACTCTGGGATCATGATCTGAGCTGAAGGCAGACAACTACCAACTGAGCCACCCAAGCACCCCTAGTTCAAGGACTTTTAAAGAAGCACTGTCCTGTTAAAAACACCTCTAGCATTTAGTTAGGAATCTGAAGGGCCACATGGTAAAGAGTAAGAAGTAGATCAGTCCACAAAAAAGTGAAGCCCAGCTTTGAATCATTAGAGTTTTTACTGGATTATGGTGATCTTCCCTGAATTTGATTGTCTGCCAGAAGCAATATTAAATCATCTCTGAAAGAAGATATCATCTAGAGATTAAACTATGTTTGTAGGGGTGCCTGGGTGCCTCAGTCAGTTAAGCTGTCTACCTTCAGCTAAGGTCCTGGGTCCTGGGATCAAGCCTTGCATTAGGCTCCCTGCTCCCCAGGGAGTCTGTTTCTCCCTCTCCTTCTGCCCCTGCTTCGGATGCTCTCTCTATCTCACTCACTCTATCTCCCAAATAAATAAAATCTTAAAAAAAAACAACAAAACTATTTCTGTAAGTCTTCATGCACAAACAATAAACAGAAAAATAGAAACATACCCACAGGATATCTAGCTATTGATACATTAGATACAAACTATAAAATCACTATCATTAATATGTTCATGTAATTTACTAATATGGTGGAGAATTCCATGAGATAAATGGAAATTGTGAAAAAAGAATCAGAAAAATTCTAGAACAAAAATTACATTATTGGAAAACTCAGTGATGGGCTTCAACATGGCTAAAGAGAGTATCAATGAATGACATGACATGGCATAGGAAAAAAAATCCAGTCTGAAACACTGAGGGAAAAAAAGAGACATGAAATACAGGATAAAAGTCTAATATACCTGTGACTGGAACCTCAGAAGAAGAGAATGGGAGAGAATGAGAACAAGTGAAAGAGGAGAGAGGGAAGTGATAAAAGTAACATTTCTAGGGGCACCTGGGTGGCTCAGTGGGTTAAGCCTCTGCCTTTGGCTCAGGTCATGATCCCAGGGTCCTGGGATTGAGCCCCACATTGGGCTCTCCGCTCAGCAGGGAGCCTGCTTCCCCCTCTCTCTCTGCCTGCCTCTCTGCCTACTTAACGATCTTCTGTCTCTCTGTCAAATAAATAAATTTTAAAAAATCTTTTTAAAAAAGTAACATTGCTAGACATAATGTTCAAAAATTTTTTGAAATTGATTAAAGTTATCAAGTTACTCATTCAAGAAGCATCTAAACTCTGTCCAGAATAAATAAAGAACCCATATCCAAGTCTATCTTACTAAAACTGCTAAAAAACAAACATTTAAAGAAAATTTAAAGGCAAATGGTGGGGGGGGGGGATGTTATTTCTTTAAACAGCAACCAGAAGACTTAAAATAGAACTTTTAAATGGAAATAATGTTCAGTTGTCTGTGTTTTCTTGTAATTCACTGGATTTCTTTAAGAGGACTATTCTGAATTCTCTGTTAGATGGTTCATATATCTCCATTTCTTTTGGGTTTGTCTTTGGAACTTTGTTAGTTTCCTTTGTTGATGTTACCTTTCTTTGGTTATTCATGATCGTTGTAGCCTGAGGTCAGAGGAGCCAGCCTGGAGTCTAAGTCTGTGGGGCCTGGTGCTGAGGCTTGCCAGAAGACTGGAGCCATGACAACTGGCTGGGTGCTGGGGAAGATGAGGAGCCCACAACAGCTAGTTCGGAGTGTAAGTCCATGGGGGCCAGCCTGGCACGAATGGGCTGGAAGCCTGGAGACATGAGAGCTGCCTAGGGTTGCAGGAGGCACTCAAGCACTGGTATGGACCAATGCTGTCAGGCATTTACCTCACTCTGCAGTCCCTCCATGGAGAGTCATTCCTCTTTGTGCTGGGCTTCCCAGGCGTGGGGGAAGTATGATGGGATAATATGAAACTGTCTTTCCTACCTTCTTTAATGCATCTTGTCTTATTTCTATATTCTACCCAGGTTCTGTTATGCCTCACCTGGAATCATGAGTTGTTGTGAAGGTATTTTAATTCCTGGAGAGTTGTTCAAATTAATATTTCTGGGAGGGGAAGAGCTCTAGAAACTCCTATACTGTCATCTTGCTATACTGTCATTGATGTCACTCTCAATGACTAAGTAATTTAAGGAGAAATAGGACTCAATTCTAGAGAAAGTGGCTCATTAAAACCCAATGAGGAAGTCAGAATCTTCAGCCTCCTGGCTAGGATTTAAAGGTATAGACTTCATATCTCATGAAAGAAGAGAAAGTTGGTAGAATATCTAAGTACCAGAGCCCTACCAAGGGTTAACTAAGCAGACTAATCGTATGTGATGGAGGTTGTGGAAGGTATTAAAGGACAAGACAGTGACTTCTAATGCATTAATCACTGTCCAGGTCCTTACATAACTGTAAAAAAAAAAAAAAGAAGGCTGGAATAATCTTTTTTCAGGTCCTATTTGTAAGTGGAGAGAGAGAGACTCTAAATCTCATTGGACTGTGAACAGCCTGCAAATGGCATACCTAATTATAGACCATGGGTGGAAGTAGGGCAGGCAGGTCCTGACCAAAGTAGTATTTCTTCTGAGCTAAGTGCTACCTGGAAGACTTTCTCCTCAGAACTTGAAATTCTTTTTCTCTAAGGTGGTTTCTTGCCTCTTAGTTTCAAGTTTTTCTTAACCACCTCATCCCCAGCTGAGGTCTCTTCTTTTTAACCACTTCATCCCAACAACTTATAGGTTATAGAATTTGCTTGTGTTAAGGCTGAGAAAGGAGGAAAAAAGAGAGCTGAACAAGCTGTAACCATAAGAATGCAGAGCCCAGAGAGAAATCAGGCATCGGAATCAGATAGAAAAACAGGAAGTGACCACAAGAGGATCAGGTGGTGGAATGTTTGACCATGGAAAGGTGACAGAGACTGGAGATATAAGTGCCTATCATAAGCTCTAAGAATTTAGCAACTGGTGGTTTATTTTGGAAGAATGATCAAGAAAAGAAAAAAAAAATGTGGAACTTGGCTGGATTTATACCAGTAAGTCTAATAAGAATCAAGAACTTTCACATACTATTTAGAAATCCATGGTTATGTGGTTAGAGAAGTCTCAAAATGCAACATGTCAGTCATATGAAATTTTGGATAAATTTTTCCTGTGGGTAGGGAATTTAAGTTCAAGCTGAACTTTTATGAGGAGAAATTGGCTGGAATTGTTTACCCTGTAGCCAAGAGAGGAGTTTCAAATATGCTAGTCAGTGATGTATTTGAGAAAAATATGAATCTAAGGAATCCTAGCCCATCTTCATATGCTAAAGTTACAGGTAGAGCTGAGCTTGAGGAAAAGGTAAGAATTTGTGTTTCACAGCCTCTCACTTCTTGTATGTCTGTACCCTATCTCCCATTACCTTTCTTCTTGATCCTAAAGACCCAAGCCCTTCATACTTCAATTCAAAACCGAATTCTGTAAAGGCCTGGATTCTTTCCAAGTGTCCTATATACTTAGCTTCTTATCTCTGTTTTTCAGGTGAAAAAGAATGCTCAGAGTGATTAGTGACTAGCTCAAGAAAATACAGATTAAAAGTCGTAGAGCTAATTTCCAGGCATTTTGATGTCCTTCCACCTTTGGTGAATCCATTAATTTGTTTATTCATTTCTTTAACATATGTTAACAGAGAGTAAAAACACCTAGTTTCTACAGAGAATGTCATAACTTTCTCATATATGCTTTTCACTTAATCTCCACCATAATTCTCTAAGACAGGTAAGCTATTAACCCCATTTTACAGATGACATGGTTAAGGTTCAAAGAAGCCAAGTAATATGTCACAGTTTACTAGGTTTATTAAGTGTCAGTGCTGTGATGGGAATTGGGGTCCTCTGATACAAAGTTCAGTGAACTTCCCCTTAAAGACTGCTAACGAAATAAAGATGATAAAAACATATTTTTCCTACCTTCACAAGTTTTATCTAGTTGAAAACCAATGACATTAAATTACAACATAAAGCAATATAGTTACTACAAAATAGTATTTTAAGTGCCAACGAAACTATGTAGGCATTAAGTGCCAAAGATTCAGAGAAGGATCACTGATGACAGGAATCCTGGAAAGTTTCACAGAAGGGGCAGATACTGAGATGGCCTTGAAAGTTTAAGAGGATTTTAGGCCTCTGCAGAAATTTTCTCAGGCCACTTCAAGTCCCCTCCCACAGGGAACCAACAAGGACCTTTCTAGCATCATGAGCCCTGCACTCTACTGTGGGCTCACCCCTCTAATACACCCTTGGTAGAGCCCATCCAAAGTAATGCCACAAACCTGACAGTGTGCAACCAGCTGTGACAGTGGCCAGCACAACTCCAAAGTGATTCTTGCACTAAGGAGAAAGGAAGATAACCACAAGCACCAGTCTAACTATAGCCTCTATAGTGTGCTGGGGGATAGACAGAGGCTCTGACTACGGGCCCTGTGACCAACAAAAGCATCTCAGAGGACAACACAGGGAAAGTGCCCTGAAGTTCCATGGTACTGCATTTCCATCAAATGCCTGTCTGGTTCAATTCAAGACCAAGGTGGCACCAGACTGGCCTACGAACCAAACCTGCCCACAACAGGCAAAGAGAACCATTGCAGACAACTTGACAGAAGCCAAACACAGCTCAGCACAACAGTAGGGCATACCCAACACACACAGGAGACACCCCTGAAGCACCAGGTTCTGGTTAACAGGGGACCTTGCACTGCAGGGCACTACAGGACCTCTTCTTCATAAGGCCATGGCTTTCAAGAGCAAGAGACATAGCTGATTTTCCTGACTCACAGGAACAGACACAAAGAGTTACACAAAATGAGGAGATAGAGGAATTTGTTCCAAATTAAAGAATGGGACAAAATCATAAGAGAGGTAACTGTAATGGAGATAAGAAATGTATAGGCCTGACAAAGAATTTAAAGTAATGGTCATAAAAATACTCACTTGACTTGAGAAAAGAGTAGAGAACGTCAGTGAGACCCTCAACAAAGAAGCAGAAAACATAAAAAAGAACCAATGAGAAATGAAATACTTAATAGCCAAAATTAAAAATACACTAGAGGGAATAAACAGTAGACTAGAAGAGGGACACCTGGATGGCTCAGTCAGTTAAGCATCTGACTCTTGATTTTGGTTCAGGTCATGATCTCAGGTCATGAGATCAAGACCCTTGTCAGGCTCCATGTTTAGTAGGGAGTCTACTTGAGATTCTCTCCCTGTGCCTCTACCCTACTCTCTCTTTCTCTCTCTCTTTCCCTCTAAAATAAATAAATAAATCTTTAAAAAAGTAGTAGACAAGAAGAAACAAAAGAATGGATACAGAGTAATGGAAAGCAATCAAGGTGAATAGGAGAGAGAAACAATGAAAATAGACTAAGGGAACTCAGTGACACCATCAAGCATAACATCTGAATTATAGAGATCCCAGAAAGAGAAGAGAAAGGAAACAAGACAGAAATCTTATTTGAAGAAAGAATAGCTGAAAACTTCCTGAATCTGGGGAAGAAAACAGAAATCTAGACTCTGGAGGTACAAAGAGCCCTCAACAAAATCAAAACAAGAAGGTCCACACCAAGATACATAGTAATTAAAATGGCAAAAAAAGAGTGATAGAGAAAGAATTTTAAAGGCTACAAGAGGGAAGAACACACATATGAGGGAAACCTCATAAATTTATCAGCTGATTTTTCAGCAGAGCTTCTGCAGGCCAGAAGAGAGTGGCATGATATATTCAATAGGCTGAAAGAAAAATACCTATCTAGCAAGGGTATCACTCAGAATAGAAGGAGAGAGAAAGACAAAAAAACATTAACCTTAAAAGATCAGTAAACCAGCTATATAAGAAATGTGTAAGGGGACTGTTTGAGTGGAAAGGAAAGATATAAAGTAGGAGTAAGAAAAGTAGGAAGCACAAAGCTCTAAAATTAAGTATATCTATAAACATGAGTCAAGGGATCCACAAAATAAAAGGATATAAATAAAAAGAAAAACAAAAACATATACCTAAAATGTGGAGAGGAGAGGAGTAAAACCTGAGTTCAAACTTAAATGACCATCAACTTAATATAGACTGCCATATGCTTAAGTCATTATATACCTAGTGGTACATACCTAATGGTAACTACAAAACAAACAAACAAACAAAAAAGTTAAAATATGTGAAAGTGGAATCCAAGTATATCTCTAAAGAAAGCCAACAAACCATTAAAAAAAAAAAAGAAACAAAAAAGGAAAGGAACAGAGAAGAACCACAAAAACAAACATAAAACAAGTAACAAAATAGCAATAATTACATACTTACCAATAATTCCTTTGAATGTAAATGGACTAAATGCTCCAATAAAAAGACATAGGATAATGGAAGGGATAAAAAAGGAAGACCCATCTATATACTGCCTACAAAAGACTCATTTCAGACCTAAATATACAAGCAGATTGAAAGAAAAGGCATGGAAAAGCAGTTATCCTGCAAATGGAAGTAAAAAGAAAACCAGGGTATTAACACTTATATCATCAAAATAGACTTCCTAACAGACTGTAGCAAGAGACAAAGAAGGACACTACATAATCATAAAGGGAAACGATCCAATAAGAAGATACAACAATTGTAAATATTTATGCACCCAACATGGGAGCACCCAAATACATAAAGCAGCTAATAACAAACATAAAGGAAATAACCACAAAATCACTAATAATAGTAGGGGATTTTAATATCCCAGTTACATCAATGAATAGATCATTCAAACAGAAAATCAGCAAGGAAAGAATGGCTTTAAATGACACTTTGGACTAGACGTATCTAAGAGATTTATTCAGAATATTCCACCCTAAAACTGCAGAATACACATTCTTCTCAAGTATACGTGGAACATTCTCCAGAATAGATAATACACTAGGCCATAAAATAAGTCTCAACAAATTAAAAAAGATTGAATCATGTCATGCATCTTTTGCAACCACAACACTATGAAATTGGAAATAAACCCAGAAAAAATCTAGAAAGAACACAAATACATAGAACTTAGATAATGCAACCCAGTGAAAGGGTCAACCAAGAAACCAAAGAGGAAATTAAAAAAAAAAAAATATATATATATATATATAGAAAGAGAGAGAGAGAGAGACAAATGAAAATGAAAACACAGTAGTCCAAAATCTATGGGATACAGCAAAAGCTTTTTTAAGAGGCAAGTTTATGGCAATACAGGCCTACCTCCAGAAGTGAGAAAGATATCAAATAAACAACCTAACCTTACATCGAAAGGAGCTAGAAAAAGAAAAACAAAGCTCAAACCCTGGAAGAAATAATAAAGATTAGATCAGAAATAAACAAAATAGAAACTAAAAAGTAATAATAATTAAAAAAATAGAACAGATCAATGAAACCAGGAGCTTGTTCTCTGAAAAGATCAATACAATGAACTCATTTTGAACTTAGCTCAACTCATCCAAAAAAAGTGAGAGGAATCAAATAAGTAAAATCACAAATGAAGGAGGAGAAATAACAACTGATGTCACAAAAATACAAAGGATTATAAGAAGATATGAAAAATTATACTCTAACAAATTGGACAACCAAAAAGAAATGGATAAATTCCTAGAAACATATAACCTCCCCAAACCAAATCAGAAAGAAACAAATTTTGAACAGACCAATTACTACCAATGAAAATGAATCAGTAATCAAAAAACTCCCAAAATCAAAAGTCCAGAACCAGAAACCTTCACAGGTGAATTCTAACAAAACGTTTAAAGATTTAATACCTATTCTTCTCAGACTATTCCAAAACATAGAAGAGGAAGGAAACTTCCAAATTCATTCTGTGAAAACAGCATTACCTGATATCAAATCCAGATAAAGACACTACCAAAAAAAAGAAAGAACTACAATACATTAAAAATTCATTCACCATGATCAAGTAAAATTTATTCCTGGGATGCAAGAGTGGCTCAATATTTGTAAATCAATCAACATGATACACCACATTGAGAAAAAAGATCAAAACCATATAGATGTAGAAATCATTTGATAAAGATGTAGATGTAGAAAATCATTTGATAAAGTACAAAATACATTCATGAAAAAATCCTCAATAGTGTAAGTTTAAAGGGAATATACCTCAACATAATAAATTCCCAGACTATGGAATTCATATAGAATATATGAAAACCCACATCTAACATCATTACTCAATGGTAAAAATCTGAGAGATTTTCTCCTTACATCAGGAACAATACAAGGATGTCCACTCTCAGCACTCTTATTGAACATAGTATTGGAAGTCCTAGCCACAGCAATCAGACAAGAAAAAGAAACAAAAAACATTCAAATTGGTAAACTTTCACTATTTGCAGATAACATGACACTATATATAGAAAACCCTAAAGACTCCACCAAAAAACTAGGGGAATCAATAAATGAATTCAGTAAATTCAAAGGATACACAACCAATATACAGAAATCTGCTACATTTCTATACACTAATAGTGAAGTAGAAGAAAGATAAATTAAGAAAACAATCCCATTTTAAATTATACCAAAAACAGTAAAATGCCTAGGAATAAACTTAACCAAGGAAATGAAATACCTGTAGGGAAAAACAAAGAAAGAAAAAATTAAGAGAATTTGGATAGAAAAGGAGAATGAACTTTCCTGGAATAGTGAATGATGTGATTATTAGCAAGGAGGTAGAATATACATAACATGTTTAAGGGACAGAAAATAAAGTATTATTAATATAATAGTTGCCATTTATTGAAAGGGAACATGGTTTAGTGATTAAAAGCATGGCCTGTGAAGACAGACCTCCCGGGTTTGAAATATACTACACTTATTAGCTGTTAACATGGTAAGTTAATTTCCCTATAGCTCATTGTTCTGTTCTCTAAAATTAAGATAACGATATTACCTATTTTAGAGGCTTGTTACAAGGATCAAATGAATTTATAAAGTATTTGAGTTAGCTAAATGAGGAATGTTGTAAATATACTGTACTCCAGGCACTGAACTAAGAACATTATGTATTTCACTTAATCTTCATCATCTTATAAAGTATATATTATTATCTCTGTGTTATTGGTGAGAAAACTAGAACTATGAGAGTTAAATTTCATAAGATCACAAAGCTGGTAGTTCTTAAAGCTAAGATTCAAACACAAATAACAAAGCCTGTGCTCTTAACTACTAAACTATACTTTCTGAGTTTAGGAAGTATTGGGAAAATAAAGAAAAGCAGGGTAAGACCAAATTACCAAGACCTTGAAATCATCAGGCTATAACAATTTGAAATCATCAGGTTATAACAATTAAATCATACACTATAGGCAGTGAGAAGCTACTGAAGGTTTCTGGGCCATGATGTGTTTTAGAAAGGTTTATCTGGTCACAAAATTTTGGTTGGATTAGAAATCTCTGGGCCATAGGAACATCAAGTAGACACAAACATACCTCGAGTTTACTTGCAGAAAACAGGCGCCAATTTTTCTCGTTCTTCAAACTCACCCTTAAATATTCAACCATACTATGTAACCTCATTTGATCTCTAAATCATAATCAGTAATAACTTTAGGACCAAATAACCAAAGAAAAGTTGGGGCTTTATTGGCTGATTACTAAATCCACCCAAACCCAACAATAGTTGGGTTAACTGCCTAACTGTAGGTCCAGACATTCATGTATATCCAAAGTCTCTCTGTAATCTACAACCGAACGGTATTTAACAACTAGGAAATGAATCACATGTGTAATGCCTCTTGATTTAATAGCCCAACTCATCCCTCACAGATGCTATTCCCAACTATAAAGCATTGCTGGAGAAAATCACAAAGCCAGGTTGCTGCTACCACAAATTCATGATCTTCAACCTTGGCTGGGCCTGAAATGCTGCCAGGCAGCCCTAGTCAGACATCTCTCCTATTCCCCTCAGTGGCTATTCCAAACTTTCACCACTCTTAAGCCTTTTACACCTCTCCCCCATCCTACCATCACCAGCGCCATCATCCACACACACATGCTCAACAGATGATTTCTGCATTTTACCGAGAAAATAAACTTAAATGCAATCATATAGAAATTCCTCAGCTCCTCACTTGCCACTACCATGAATTTGTCTGTAAACCCACTTATTTCTACATCTTTCCTTCCTAGATCAGGAAAAGTTGTCTTTCCCCGTATCCAGAGCTAACTGTTTCATCCATACTCTGCACCCCTTGTCAGCTCATCGATATCACTCTGCCAACCTGTTCCTCTCATTTCTAATTGTTCAAACTTCCTTCTCTACTGGTTTTTCCCCTTTAGCACATTCTCATAAGCAGCTCCTTTTATTTAAAATTATCTTTTAACCCTTGTTCCCCCCTCCCCGCCGCAACTTCCTCTTCGCCCTTTCAAAGTCAGACTACTTGAAAGAAGAGGCTTATGTTCCTTGAGTTCTTTCCTCTCTTCATCGTCTTTTGATTTTTCCTTGGACCACATGTTCATAGAATGGGATTAGTCATAACCCTTGGTTCATGACACAATCATTACTCCTTCATGCGTGATCCACTTTTAATAATTCAGTTGTTCAGACCACCAGCTCTCTTCCTTTCTCTATCCTTTCTCACTCTTTCCCTTACAGGTTTTTTCTGAAGATGAGCATTCCCTTTAGGAAACTCATGACCTGAATCCTCACCTAAAACACAGCTTCCAGGAAACCTGACCAAAGACACCAAGGATGATAGATGAGAAAGACTAAAAAGAGCCTGAAATGCCAGTGAAATCATGGAACTACCACACTTGCCCTGAACTACTTAACTCCAGACTCTTGTTATTTAAGAAAAATAACCATTTGGTTAAGCTCCTGTAGCTGAGTTTTTTGGACTTGCAGTTGAAAATAGTCCCTAAATGATCCACTCCCAAACCTAGCTTCTCCAGTCCAGATCATTCTTCCAAATTCCAGATCCACATATCTAAGTACTTTAGTAACACCTCCATTTAGTACCTCAATTCCAACCTGCCCAAAACTGGACTTCTAAATTTCTCCCAAAATAGGCACTTCTTTCTGTATCTCAAACAGTGAATGTCACCCCTAACTGTTCACTTACCCCAAACAAAATCCTGAATGACAAACAGAGCCCTACATCCCTTACCCGTCTTTCCACAACACAACTTTCTACTATCATGTTCCCCTGTACCACTGCCCCAGATTGATTTTAGTCACTGAATCCAGTCCCGTGGATTCCCTCTCCTAAATACATCTTAAATATATTATTTTCTCACCATTTTTACTGCCAATGTCATTGCTTTACCTTCGGTCTTCAGCATTTTGCTCTCTGGTAAGTTTCCTACCTGGTCTGCTTGCGTCCTATCTTGATGTTCTACAATTTATTACTCCCGCACTTCCACCAGATGGACTTTGTTTTTGCAGGAGGCAAACAATATCCTCCTGTCTCCCCACAAGTAGCTTCATGGTAGAACAGGATAAATTTGAAGTGGTTGTTCCCTGAAAGAGAAAAGAAACAAAAAGGAAAAAAAAAAGAAACTAAGTTCTACATCTGGTTTTACACAATAAAGATTAAGGAAATGTGCAGGATAAGGAGAGAATCCATACATTAAGCTAATTCAGCAGATGCAGGCACTTTGAACCAGAAGGGCATCTGAAATCCTACAACCCTCTTCTCTTCCCTGCTCTTCAGCAAAATCTGTAGAGATTGGGAAGAACAGTTGTGGTTTGAACTTCAAGCAAACTTCATTTTTCTCTCAAACGTCCTTGCTGACTGCTAAGTTACTGCCCAAATCCAGTAACATTCCTCTTCTTAGAATCTTTCAATGATTTTCTACTACCATCAGGAAAAATGTGAACATCTAAGTCAAGCCCTATGATCTGGCTATATAAAGGACCCAGAGTTTGATACACCAAACTACCCAAGTAACTATCTCATGCTCCCATACTTTTTTGCATGCTGTTCCCCCTACCTGTCACACCTTTTTTGTTCTACCCTTTCCTCTTTCCTGATAAGTTCTATTTATCCTAGATGATGCAGTTCAAGCCTTTCCTAACTTACTAAGTCTAAATACCCTTCAACTGGACTTTATTATCACTCTAAGTGAACTTTTGTTGAAGCATTTCTAAAACTATATAGTAATAGTGATGAACTCCTCAGGGGCAAAGACTGTAACTCTGTAACCCCAGAATTAATCTGTGCCTGTACATAGTAAGCACCTCCTCTCCGAAGTTTGTTTAATGTGGTGTTTTGTTGTTTTGTTGTTGTTTTTGCCACCATTAACTAAGAACTCACTATTTTTAGGTTCTGTAATAGAAGACACATGTGCATTTTGTAAATCCACCTAAAACCCTATGAATTATGTACTATTATTAATTTCTATATTATAGATGAGGGAAGTGCATACTTTAGTGATATATCCAAGTTCATGCAGCTAGTGACTAAGTATGTGCTGGCTATCTATATCTCTATTAATAACAAGCCTTTGCAAATGCTTTGAATAGAAATGGCCCTATGAGAATACATACATGTAAGCTAAAAACTATGTTCATTCATTTATTCAACAAATATTTAATGAGGAAAGAGGGGTAGGAGCTGGAGAGTCATGCATCTATACTTCAGTTTCTCTAAGCAAGTATTTTACCATTTAAAACAAATTCACAAAATAAGTGAAATTATTAAACTCCTTCTTTTCCCCTCTAACATCCATCTGCTGTCTCCTCCCTCCCTCCCTACCTCCCTTCCTTCTTTTCTTCTTTCCTTTCTCTCTTCTTTCTCTCTCTCTCTCTCTCTCTCTCTTTCTTTTTTTCTTCTTTGCACAGTGTGTTGCCTAATTTCCTTTGGGCTACCATGATTTTACTCAGTCTCTGGGCATACAGGTGAAAAGTAACGCACATATTTCAACTGAAGCTCTGCATAGTTTTACTGGAAATCAGGTACTTTCATTTATTTGAAAAATACAAAATACTTGGTCAAGGAAAGGAAGAAAAAGGAAAAATACAAAAAGAATTCATCATGCATGAAGTATTTGGAAAAAATAAGTAACCATGTTAGTTTATGAACAGAGAGAGCTAGAATAAATTAAAACCAAAAATAATTGTACCAAAATAAAAACCAGGTAAAATTGAAGCTTCAGGACACTAAACCCACTACTCAAAATAGCTCAATACCAAGTGAAATGGATGTTCAGTCCAAATATATGGCAAGAAGTAGGTATATTCAAATAGCACTTAGTCTAAAGCTGAGTGTTCATTTGCAAGGCAGACAGGCCATTAAAAAACTGTGGTTCCGGGTGTTCTCAACTGAACCTGAATTTTCAGATGTATAAATTAGTTTACCTCCTTAGAAAGACATTATTTCCTGTTTTCAGGAGAAATGCAGGCTTCTAAAAGCTTATTTAAAAGGTTCAAAAGGCTACTTAGGCATCAAATAACTATTAAAAACAATATTTTGACTATTTAAGTGTAAACGAATCGGAAACATATGGATTAAATTTCCCTTAAATTGCACGTGCTCCAAACTGAAGAGTGTAAGCATGGGTGAAACCTGTTTTGGATTTCAGTGAGCCCAAAACATTTGAAAAATCATTTGAGATGTTCAGTGAACTCAAGAGTACAGCTCGATTCACCCATCCCTAAATCATCCCTATCCTACGCTTCTGGTCTTAATATATGGAAGGGTGTAAGTACACAAGTAGCTTGAAGGTAAAATGTCCCGATCTAAATTTAGAGGTGATTAGAAAAGATCTTTTTAAATCTTTTAAAATCCTCTATTTTAGAAGAAAGTCTTCCACTTTTAAAGAAAATCCAGTCTTTAGACTCTTCATATAATTTTCTTTTGAGTCTCTTCCTAATTAAAGACAATTTATATGACTTTAGGATTGAGAATAAACACACACACACACACACACACACACACACACACACACACAAATTTTTTGAGTTTCCCCTATGTGCCAGTTACTGTGCTTGGTATTTTTACACACATTATTTCTTTATCCAATCCCCCAAACCAGTTTCAGTGGCCTATGCACAAAGACAAAGCATCTGTATCTTAGTTTTATTCTCTTCACCTTGATCAGTCAGCCTGTTTAGGTAAACAGCCTGAGTCTAATAAGCCAACTGAAAAAATATTATATTTTCTCATCGAATTAAACTGATAATATTAAGAATTAAAGTCCTTCGCTACGAGATAACTACATAAAACTGAAAGACAGCAGAAAAAGTGATTAAGAGCACATGTTTTTGGATAAAAAATTACTTGTCTTTTTGTACCTTCCTTGTATAATGGGTAATAATACCTACCTTATAACATCACTGTGAATAGAGTAGGGAGCTGTATGTAATATGCTTGAGAGTAAGGAGCTCAATAAATATTTCATAAGAAATATATGTATACTTATGGATGTGCTGAAAACTTTTCTCCAAAAACCAGTCAGTTCTAGATTGTGACTGCCTGTAACCCTTACCAAAATGAATCCCTCTGATCTCTCTCTAGAAACTCTGTGAAAAACACTTCACCATTCACCCAATAGAAAATGGCTTCCTGAAGAGGGTGCTTAGAACCATCTCCATCATGAGTTACACCTCTTCACAACATGGGTAGAATTGGAGGGTAGTACGCTAAGTGAAGTAAGTCAGACAGAAAAAGATAGATACCACATGGTTTCACTTACATGTGGAGTCTAAGAAACAAAACAAATAAGCAATAGACACAGAAATAGACACAAAAATACAGAGGACGAACTGGTGGCTACCAGAGGGAGGGTTGGAAGGATAGGTGAAACAGGTGAAGGGGATAACGAGGTACTAAATTCCAGTTATAAAATAAATAAGTCACAAGAGTGAAAAGTAAAGTATAGGGAATATAGTCAATAGTACTTAATAACTTTGTATGGTGACAGATATAACTAAACTTATTGTGGTACATAATTATTGAATCACTATGTTATATACCTAAAATGAATACAATATTGTATGTGAACTATACTTTAATAAAAACTGAAAAGTAAAAACAAAAGAAAACCAAAAATAGACAAGTTACAACTCTCCACTTCATGGTGCCCTATAAAATGCCATGCCAGCTACTTGAGGACTGAGACTATCTCCACACCTATCAAAAGTTACCTGTGTCAAACAGCAGGGCCTGCCCTTACCCATCTCCTGCTAACTGAGGTTTATCATACTGTTACAGGAGTATCCCTTTCCCCACCCAAATCCAGGTGCTCCTCTACCATTAATTCAGGAAGTTCACTGGGCTCTAAGAAGTCATAGCTCTTTCTTGGGTAGACCTCGGCTCTAGCATTCTGGTCAACCACTCCGCCACCACTGGAGAAGCTAGCACAACCCAATGTGCAGGCATATTCAGTATAGCTCCAATGCTCAGATACAATATCTTTAAGAAAGAGAAAATATACTGACAGCTCCCTCCCTACCTACCACTAAAGCTTTCTTATCTGAGGGTCATGCTTCTGCCTCCCTATGACTTCAACTTTTGCTCAGAGAAATGGAAATGTGGTGGTTAGGAAGAGTTCCCAGAACAATACCACAGTTCCACATAGGAAAATAACCATAAGACATTTTTCTTTGACAATTCCTCCACCTCCTTGTATGCTTTTTGCCTCCTTAGGAAAAGATCTGATTCCCCAGCATGCAGCCTATGATGTTTTCAAAAAGTCTCTGTACAGATTTTAAACTTCTGAGGTATATCAAACCTTGTCATATTTGCTGGTTAGTCAACTTTCCATTGCCTGTCAGCAGTGAAAACCTGACCAGAAGAGGTGTTCTGGCCTGCAGGGATCTATGAGTCACTTATCTCCATGAGGTTTTAATGAGCTGCATTAAGTCAAGCACTCTGACAAATCTGTACATAAAATAATTGGTTTTAAATGCTTTATGAGAGGCTGCACATGGAGCAAAGGTATTGAATGTTGTGTACTCACCACAGGTAAGAATTTTAAGAGGCAACCTAATGGCTTAAGAGCCTTCTAATTCTCATTAGGTCTCTCCTTGGTTGGGTTGCTCTTTGTTTTAAGTTTACAGGAGGAAGAACTAGCTTCAGACCATAGCTAAGAAGGGGAAGTGACTGGTACTTAATCAAGGGCTCATCTTTCGGCTATGTGCTCTCTGGGAGAGAGAGATGGGAAATAATGGAAAGTAAAGTAGCCCTCCCTTATCTGGGGTTTTGCTTTCCATGGTTTCAGTTATTCACAGCCAACTTCAGTCCAGAAGAAAATGACTCTCCTTCTGATGTATCATCAGAAGGTAGCCTAAAGCTACATCATAATGCCTACATCATTCACCTCATTTCATCTCAACACACAGGTCTTTTGACAGCAACTTCTTTCAAGACACATCTCCAAAGGCAAAGGGAAAAAAAGCAAAAAATGAACTTTTGGGACTTCATCAAGATAAAAATCTTCTGCACAGCAAAGGAGACAGTCAACAAAACAAAGAGGCAACCTATGGAATGGGAGAAGATATTTGCAAATGACACTACAGACAAAGAGCTGATATCCAAGTTCTATAAAGAACTTCTCAAACTTAACACCCCCAAAACAAATAATCAAGTCAAAAAGTGGGCAGAAGACATGACCAGACACTCTCCAATGAAGACATACAAATGGCTAACAAACACATGAAAGAGTCTTCATCATCCTTAGCCATCAGGGAGATTCAAATCAAAACCACACTGAGATACCACCTTATGCAAGTTAGAATGGCAAAAATTAGCAAGACAAGAAACAATAAATGTTGGAGAGGATGTGGAGAAAGGGGAACCCTCTTACCCTGGTGGTGGGAATGCAAGTTGGTGCAGCCACTTTGGAAAACAGTGTGGACATTCCTCAAAAAAATTAAAAATTGAGCTACCCTATGGCCCTGCAATTGCACTACAGGGTATTTATCCTAAAGATACAGATGTAGTGAAAAGAAGGGCCATCTGTACCCCAATGTTCATAGCTGCAACGGCCACAATCGCCAAACTATGGAAAGAGCCAAGATGCCCTTCAACGCACAAATGGATAAAGAAGATATGGTCCATATATACAATGGAGTATTATGCCTCCATCAGAAAGGATGAATACCCAACTTTTGTATCAACATGGATGGGACTGGAGGAAATTATGCTGAGTGAAATAAGTCAAGCAAAGAGAGGCAATTATCCTATGGTTTCACTTATTTGTGGAGCGTAAGGAATAACATGGAGAATATTAAGAGAAGGAAAGGAAAAGTGATTTGGAGGTAATCGGAGGGGAAGACGAACCAAGAGAGACTGTGGACTCTGAGAAACAAACTGAGGGTTTTGGAAGGGAGGGGGTGGTGGGTTTGGTGAGCTTGGTGGTGGGTATTCATGAGCACATGTACTGCATGGAGCACTGGATGTGGTGCATAAACAATGAATCTTGGAACACTGAAAAAATTAAATTAAATTAAAAAAAACCACATGGGCCTTTTATCATCTCACATCATCATCATTGTAAGAAGGGTGAGTACAATACAGTAAGATATTTTGGTAAGAAACTACATTCATACAACTTTTATTATAATATATTCTTACAATTGCTCTGTTTTATTATTAGTCATTGTCATTAATCTCTTACTGTAGCTAATTTATAAATTAAACTTTGTCATAGGTATATATGTGTAGGAAAAATATATATATATAGGGTTCAGTGCTATTCACGATTTCAAGCATCCACTGGGGGTCTTGGAATGTATCACTCGGAGATAAAATGGAATACTGTATAACCTTCCTTCTTGTACCTCCAGTAATATTTGATTTTAGTTCATCTGTAAAAGTCAGGGATAGAGCTGGCAAAGTAGAATTCTGGGTGCTGCTTGAGCTTCCATGCCCTTTTATCCACAGTGTCATCACTCAGGCCAGTTTAGGACAAGGTTGCAGGGTCATTGGCAAAATTAAGTTACCAAGGAAGGAAAAAGTCATTATCAGAGATGCTGGCCTGGTAACAGAAGGTAACTGAGTGAAGACATAGGTCAAGGTCATGCAACATCAGGCATAACACTGTCAGTACCAGGGGTACATTTGTCAGACTTAGCATTACAGAGAAGGATCTCAGTAGGAATTTACACTGATGTCCTAGTGTATTGTAACTATGATCCAAGGAGTTCTGTCCTTATTGGAGAGGTCTCCAACCAATGGAGATGGGGCTTGTTTCTAAGGGCACAATACTAGCTGTCAAGGAGACAAATGAGATTTCCAGAACAGCAATAGTCTGAGTTCAGGGAGGTTGCTAGATCTTTAGGAGACCTGACTGGGATACTAGGAAGGATAAACATGAAGGCTACCAAGTAGGAAATGAAGGCTCCCAGACTCCTCTCTTTGCCATATTTCCCCCTCTTGTCATTAACCCTAATATCTCACTCAAATGCCCAAGTCAGAAACATAAACACCATTCATGATACTTCCCTCTCCCACCCCTTCATTTACAAATCAAATACCAAGCCTTTGCTCCACATTCTTAATGTCTTTTGTCACTTCTCTCCATCCCCACTGTCATTACCCTAGTTTAGGATGCCATCATCTTTTTTCTAGATTACTATAGTAGCCTCCTAACTAGTCTTCTTGCCTTCCTACCAATCCCTATTTCCTACCACTACATCCCTTCTACTCATGCTCTGGCCCTCCCTAATTACTTGTAGCTCCTTGAATGGCCCATGTTCTCTCTTGTTTCTAAGGTTTGAACATCTTCATTTGGCTAAGTCTTAAAACTTTCATTTTCTCAAAGAGTTCCCATTCCCCAGGACTAGGCTCAGTGCCCCACCCCATGGTACTGTAGAACCCTATAAAAAGGTCTATGAATACCATATTGCAGTGCCTCTTTTCTTTCTTTTGTCTTTTTGATCAGCTTTGTACTGCAGCTCTTAGTGCATTGCTTAAAACACAGTATGAAATCAATGAATCTTTAATTAGTGGACTGGATTCTATAATTTGGGGGTTATACTCAGGATATACTTGTTTGTGAATCTAAATGATATTATAAAAAAGAAT
Source organism: Mellivora capensis (assembly GCA_004024625.1). Taxonomy (NCBI): domain Eukaryota; kingdom Metazoa; phylum Chordata; class Mammalia; order Carnivora; family Mustelidae; genus Mellivora; species Mellivora capensis. The sequence continues at coordinate 28,466 of PISX010021572.1, forward strand.
TGGGCAAACAATTAAAAATAGAACTACCAGGGGAGGAATCAAGATGGCGGAGAAGTAGCAGGCTAAGACTACATCGGGTAGCAAGAGATCAGCTAGATAGCTTATCAAACCATTGCGAACACCTACAAATCCAATGGGAGGTCAAAGAGAGGAAGAACAGCAATTCTGGAAACAGAAAATCGACCACTTTCTGAAAGGTAGGACCAGCGGAGAAGTGAATGGAAAGCGATGGGAGGATAGACTGCGGGGGAGGGGCCGGCTCCCGGCAAGCGGCGGAGCAAGGGAGCACTAAATCGGGACTTTTAAAAGTCTGCTCCACTGAGGGACATCGCTCCAGAGGCTAAACCGGGGTGAAGCCCACGTGGGGTCAGCGTGGCCCCAGGTCCCGCTGGGTCACAGAAGGATCAGGGGTGTCTGAGTGTCACAGAGCTCGCAGGTATTGGAGCGGGGAAGCTGGCTACAGAGACAAAGCCGAGGAGTGAGCTCTCAGCTCGGGGTTACCTTGAACTGGTCACAGGCTGGGTGAGCTCGGAGCGCGGCCGGAGGCCCGGGAGACGGGAGTGATTGGGACTTTTCTCTGAGGGCGCACTGAGGAGTGGGGCCCTGAACTCGGCTCCTCCAGGCCGGAGACTGGGAGGTCTCCATCTTCATTCCCGTCCTCCGGAACTCTACGGAAAGCGTTCAAGGAGCAAAAGCTCCCAAAAGTGAAACCGAGCGGATTACTTAGCCCGGCTCCTCGTAAGGTCGGTGCAACTCTGCCTCGGGCAAAGACACTTGAGAATCACTACAACAGGACCCTCCCCCAGAAGATCAACAAGAAATCCAGCCAAGACCAAGTTCACTTAACAAGGAGAGCAGCGGAATTCCAGAGGAGAAAGCAAAGCGTGGAATTCATGGCTTTCTCCCCATGATTCTTTAGTCTTGCAGTTAATTTAATTTTTTCTTTAATTCTTTTTTTTTCTTTTTTTCTTTATCTGCTAAATTTTTTAAACTTTTACCCTTTTCTTTTTTAACATTTTTAACTAGTTTATCTTAACAATACCTTTCCAAAAAAATAATAATCTTTTTTGAAAATTCATTATTATAGTCATATCTTATCCTTCATAGTATTTAACTTTATTTTTTGTATTCACATAAGGATTTTTGTCTTCTAAAAAATTTGTGGTACAACTTCCTCTAGTGAAACAAAATATACCCTAAATCTAGCTCTGGGCTTGTTCTAGTCTCCCGCCTGAGCAAATTCTCTCCACTTTCTTTTTCTTTATTCTCCCAACCAACTTAATCAACTCCTTTTTTTAGAAATTAAAAAATTTTTTTTTTGTTTTTCAACTTTATAGGCATATTCCATCCCTTCATTGTGCTTACCCTTATATACGTTTTTCATTCTTTAAAACTTTGGGAGGTACTTTCTTCTAAGAGACCAAAATATCCCACAATTAAGTGGGTGACCCTGTTCTAGTCACCAGTCTAATACATATATTTTTTCTTTTTCATATTTTTTCTTTATTTGTTTTCCTTTTTTAATTTGTTTTTCAGAACTTCTTTTTATCCCCTTTCTCCCCCCCACGACTTAGGGTCTCTTCTGATTTGGTTAGAGGGCATTTTCCTGGGGTCTTTACCACCCTTTTAGTATTTTATTTACTCCTTCATATACTCTTATCTGGAAAAATGACAAGGGAAAAAAATTCACCACAAAAAAAAGAACAAGAGGCAGTACCGAAGGCTAGGTACCTAATCAATACAGACATTGGTAATATGTCAGATCTAGAGTTCAGAATGATGATTCTCAAGGTTCTAGCTGGGCTCGAAAAAGGCATGGAAGATATTAGAGAAACCCTCTCTGGAGATAAAAAGCCCTTTCTGGAGAAATAAAAGAACTAACATCTAACCAAGTTGAAATTAAAAAAGCTATTAGTGAGGTACAATAAAAAATGGAGGCTCTTACTGATAGGATAAATGAGACAGAAGAAAGAATTAGTGATATAGAAGACCAAATGACAGAGAATAAAGAAGCTGAGCAAAAGAGGGACAAACAGCTACTAGACCATGAGGGGAGAATTCGAGAGATAAGTGACACCATAAGACGAAACAACATTAGAATAATTGGGATTCCAGAAGAAGAAGAAAGAGAGAGGGGAGCAGAAGGTGTATTGGAGAGAATTATTGTAGAGAATTTCCCTAATATGGCAAAGGGAACAAGCATCAAAATCCAGGAGGTGCAGAGAACCCCCCTCAAAATCAACAAGAATAGGTCCACACCCCGTCACCTAATAGTAAAATTTACAAGTTTTAGCGACAAAGAGAAAATCCTGAAAGCAGCCCAGGAACAGAAGTCTGTAACATACAATGGTAAAAATATTAGATTGGCAGCAGACTTATCCACAGAGACCTGGCAGGCCAGAAAGAACTGGCATGATATATTCAGAGCACTGAACAAGAAAAACATGCAGCCAAGAATACTATATCCAGCTAGGCTATCATTGAAAATAGAAGGAGAGAGAAAAAGCTTCCAGGACAAACAAAAACTGAAAGAATTTGCAAACACCAAACCAGCTCTACAGGAAATATTGAAAGGGGTCTTCTAAGCAAAGAGAGAGCCTAAAAGTAGTAGATCAGAAAGGAACGGAGACAATATATAGTAACAGTCACCTTACAGGCAATACAATGGCACTAAATTCATATCTCTCAATAGTTACCCTGAATGTTAATGGGCTAAATGCCCCAATCAGAAGACACAGGGTATCAGAATGGATAAAAAAACAAAACCCATCAATATGCTGCCTACAAGAAACTCATTTTAGACCCAAAGACACCTCCAGATTTAAAGTGAGGGGATGGAAAACAATTTACTATGATAATGGACATCAAAAGAAAGCTGGGGTGGTCATCCTTATAGCAGATCAATTAGATTTTAAGCCAAATACTATACTAAGAGATGAGGAAGGACACTATATCATACTCAAAGGGTCTGTCCAACAACAAGATCTAACAATTTTAAATATCTATGCCCCAAACGTGGGAGCAGCCAACTATATAAACCAATTAATAACAAATCAAAGAAACACATCAACAATAATACAATAATAGTAGGGGACTTTAACACTCCCCTTACTGAAATGGACAGATCATCCAAGCAAAAGATCAACATAAAGGCCTTAAATGACACACTGGACCAGATGGACATCACAGATATATTCAGAACATTTCATCCCAAAGCAACAGAATACACATTCTTCTCTAGTGCACATGGAACATTCTCCAGAATAGGTCATATCCTGGGTCATAAATCAGGTCTCAACCAGTATCAAAAGAATGGGATCCTTCCCTGCATATTTTCAGACCACAATGCTCTGAAGCTAGAACTCAATCACAAGAGGAAATTTGGAAAAAACCCAAATACATGGAGGCTAAACAGCATCCTTCTAAAGAATGAATGGGTCAACCAGGAAATTAAAGAAGAATTGAAAAAATTCATGGAAACAAATGATAAAGAAAACACGATGGTTCAGAATCTGTGGGACACAGCAAAGGCAGTCCTGAGAGGAAAATATATAGCGGTACAAGACTTTCTCAAGAAACAAGAAAGGTCTCAAATACACAACCTAACCCTACACCTAAAGGAGCTGGAGAAAGAACAAGAAAGAAAGCCTAAACCCAGCAGGAGAAGAGAAATCATAAAGATCAGAGCAGAAATCAACGAAATAGAAACAAACAAACAAAAAAAACAATAGAACAAATCAACGAAACTAGGAGCTGGTTCTTTGAAAGAATTAATAAGATTGATAAACCCGTGGCCAGACTTATCAAAAAGAAAAGAGAAAGGACCCAAATAAACAAAATCATGAATGAAAGAGAAGAAATCACAACCAACACCAAAGAAATACAAACAATTATAAGAACATACTACGAGCAACTCTACGCCAACAAATTTGACAATCTGGAAGAAATTCATGCATTCCGAGAGACATATAAACTACCACAACTGAACCAAGAAGAAATAGAAAACCTGAACAGACCCATAACCAGCAAGGAGATTGAAACAGTCATCAAAAATCTCCAGACAAACAAAAGCCCAGGGCCAGACGGCTTCCCAGGGGAATTCTACCAAACATTTAAAGAAGAATTAATTCCTATTCTCCTGAAACTGTTCCAAAAAATAGAAATAGAAGGAAAACTTCCAAACTCATTTTATGAGGCCAGCATCACCTTGATCCCAAAACCAGACAAGGATCCCATCAAAAAAGAGAATTACAGACCAATATCCTTGATGAACACAGATGCAAAAATTCTCACCAAAATACTAGCCAATAGGATTCAACAGTACATGAAAAGGATTATTCCCCACGACCAAGTGGGATTTATTCCAGGGCTGCAAGGTTGGTTCAACATCCACAAATCAATGTGATACAACACATTAATAAAAGAAAGAACAAGAACCACATGATACTCTCAATAGATGCTGAAAAAGCATTTGACAAAGTACAACATCCCTTCCTGATCAAAACTCTTCAAAGTGTAGGGATAGAGGGCACATACCTCAATATTATCAAAGCCATCTATGAAAAACCCACCGCAAATATCATTCTCAAAGGAGAAAAACTGAAAGCTTTTCCGCTAAGGTCAGGAACACGGCAGGGACGTCCCTTATCACCACTGCTATTCAAAATAGTACTAGAAGTCCTAGCCCCAGCAATCAGACAACAAAAAGAAATTAAAGGCATCCAAATCGGCCAAGAAGAAGTCAAACTCTCACTCTTTGCAGATGATATGATACTCTATGTGGAAAACCCAAAAGACTCCACTCCAAAACTGCTAGAACTTGTACAGGAATTTAGTAAAGTGTCAGGATATAAAATCAATGCACAGAAATCAGTTGCATTTCTCTACACCAACAACAAGACAGAAGAAAGAGAAATTAAGGAGTCAGTCC
>PISX010021573.1:0-16027 GCA_004024625.1 Mellivora capensis
ATGTGATAGAACAAATCAATAAGAGAAGAGAGAAGAACCACATGGTCCTCTCAATTGATGCAGAAAAAGCATTTGACAAAATCCAGCATCCGTTCCTGATTAAAATGCTTCAAAGTATAGGGATAGAGGGAACATTCCTGAACTTCATAAAATCTATCTATGAAAGACCCACAGCAAACATCATCCTCAATGGGAAGAAACTCACAGCCTTCCCGCTGAGATCAGGAACACGACAAGGATGCCCACACTCACCACTCTTGTTCAACATAGTATTAGAAGTCCTAGCAACAGCAATCAGACAACAAAGAGAAATAAAAGGTATCCAAATTGGCAAGGAAGAAGTCAAACTCTTTCTCTTCGCAGATGATATGATACTTTATATGGAAAACCCAAAAGACTCCACCCCCAAACTACTAGAACTCAGACAGCAATTCAGTAACGTGGCAGGATACAAAGTCAATGTACAGAAATCAGTGGCTTTCTTATACACTAACAATAAAAATACAGAAAGGGAAATTAGAGAATCAATTCCATTTACTATAGTGCCAAGAACCATAAGATACCTGGGAATAAACATAACCAAAGAGGTAAAGGATCTGTACTTGAGGAACTACAGAACACTCATGAAAGAAATTGAAGAAGACATAAAAAGATGGAAGACCATTCCATGTTCTTGGATCGGAAGAATAAACATTGTTAAAATGTCTATACTGCCTAGAGCAATCGATACTTTTAATTCCATTCCCATCAAAATTCCACCGGTATTTTACAAGGAGCTGGAGCAAATAATCCTAAAATTTGTATGGAATCAGAAGAGACCCCGAATCGCCAAGGAAATGTTGAAAAAGAAAAACAAAACTGGCGGCATCTCCTTACCTGATTTCAAACTTTACTACAAAGCTGTGATCACCAAGACAGCATGGTACTGGCACAAAAACAGACACATAGACCAGTGGAACAGAGCAGAGACCCCAGATATGGGCCCTCAACTCTATGGTCAAATAATCTTTGACAAAGCAGGAAAAAATATACAGTGGAAAAAAGACAGTCTCTTCAATAAATGGTGCTGGGAAAATTGGACACCTATATGTAGAAGAATGAAACTTGACCATTATCTTACACTGTACACAAAGATAAACTCGAAATGTATAAAAGACCTCAACGTGAGACAGGAATCCATCAGAATCCTAGAGGAGAACATAGGCAGTAACCTCTTCAATATCAGCCACAGCAACTTCTTTCAAGATATTTCTCCAAAGGCAAAGGAAACAAAACCGAAAATGAGCTTTTGGGATTTCATCAAGATCAAAAGCTTCTGCACAACAAAGGAAATGGTCAAGAAAACAAAGAGGCAACCCACAGAATGGGAGAAGATATTTGCAAATGACAGTACAGACAAAAGGTTGATATCCAGGATCTATAAAGAACTTCTCAAACTCAACACACACAAAACAGATAATCATGTCAAAAAATGGGCAGAAGACATGAACAGACTCTTCTCCAATGAAGACATACAAATGGCTATCAGACACATGAAAAAATGTTCATCATCACTAGCCATCACGGAGATTCAAATTAAAACCACATTGAGATACCACCTCACACCAGTTAGAATGGCCAAAATTAACAAGACAGGAAACTACATGTGTTGGAGAGGACGTGGAGAAAGGGGAACCCTCTTACACTCTTGGTGGGAATGCAAGTTGGTGCAGCCACTTTGGAGAACAGTGTGGAGATTCCTCAAGAAATTAAAAATAGAGCTTCCCTATGACCCTGCAATTGCACTACTGGGTATTTAATGCAAAGATGCAGATGTAGTGAAAAGAAGGGCCATCTGTACTCCAATGTTTATAGCAGCAATGGCCACGGTCGCCAAACTGTGGAAAGAACCAAGATGCCCTTCCACGGACGAATGGATAAGGAAGATGTGGTCCATATACACTATGGAGTATTATGCCTCCATCAGAAAGGATGAATACCCAACTTTTGTAGCAACATGGATGGGACTAGAAGAGATTATGCTGAGTGAAATAAGTCAAGCAGAGAGAGTTAATTATCGTATGGTTTCACTTATTTGTGGAACATAACAAATAACATGGAGGACATGGGGAGATGGAGAGGAGAAGGGAGTTGAGGGAAATTGGAAAGGGAGGTGAACCATGAAAGACTATGGACTCTGAAAAACAACTTGAGGGGTTTTGAAGGGGCGGGGGGATGGGAGGTTAGGGGAGCCTGGTGGTGGGCTTTAGGGAGGGCATGTATTGCATGGAGCACTGTGTGTGGTGAAAACACAGTGAATACTGTTACGTTGAAAAGAAATAAAAATAAATTTTAAAAATGTTAATATTTTATCCTAGGTGTTGGGTATATAAAATCTCATAATTTTTTAACTTTTTTACATATAAGATGATTCATTAACATGAAATTAAACAGAATGACATTAAGTGTAAAGTTGTTTTGATAATGTAATATCAAACTGCAAATTTAAAAACTCTATGTAGATAGAGACAATTATATAGGGATCCCTCATCTAATTAAATAAAGTCTATACCATCCTTTATCTTTGCATTGTAAGTTAGGCATTATCATCCCAACTTCATTAAAACCCAGGCTTACAGCTGGAGCTTCCCCCAGTTCCTGATGTTAATAAGAGCAGAATCTCAATTTGAGCTGTTTTGTGGGTCAATAAACAGACCTTTTCTGTTGCATAAAGGTATGTGTATTTACTGAGGTTTGATGACAAAAGCACTATTAACATAATTATGGGCAGCATTATGGTCTAGTAAGTTTTATTATCATCCTTTATGTTGTAGCAGACATCAGACTTGAAAATACTTAATTTGATACCCACAAAAGATCTTGTAATAATAGTTTCTCTATTAATGTATGGAAAACTTAAAAATTAAAATGATTATCAGCAGATAATATATTCTTACATGCATTTTAGCGCTAACTTACAATGTAGATGGGGGAAAAGACCCTCAGTATTGTGAAAAATTATGATTATAATAATCTCTATAAAGATATAAACTGGTTTTGTGTTCTAGGTTCCATAAAATTCAGGGATCCATAACTGAAAATTCTAACCCAAATTTTGGGTCAAAGATGGCAAATCTGAAGATATGATATGTAAATTAGAAGACAAGAAAGAGCCAGAAGCAAGTAGAGGGAGAAAATAAGAGTACTCCAGAGCTTATTTATTATGCAGGGGATTACTGCATGTCTTTATGTAATTGTATTATATATGTATGTACCCCTGAATGAAAATGTTTTGCTTTTAAAAACTTTATTAATTATGACATTAATCTGTATATATTCAAATTTAATTTGCCTTTGGAGGCAAATGGAGTTGTCAGAAGTAAAAGCAGATGGTAAAAAGATGGTGGCAGCAAAAATAGGGACAATCACAATTACTGAATTGTAATTAAGTGGCAAGATTATTGCACAAGGTGACTGATAGGATATTTCAAGTTCACAAGTTCCATGTGAACAAGGATGGTGTCCCTTCTTGAGATGTGGAACATGAGATTAAGTGAAGTTTTCTTAAAGATCATGAGCTCAATCATGGACATTTTGGAAACTGAGACTTGAATCATATTTTTTTTCCTTGCACACCATTTTGTCTCTCATTATATGTAAACTATACCACCCACACATCCACACACATCCACACGTAGAAACACATAGCATATATTAGCATCAGAAATGTGTTGCATGTAGAACAGTATTGTCAATGGAATTTTGGGAAATATATTATTTCTTGCTCTCATGCCAAAGACACAAAGAGCTCCCAATGGCCAAAGCTGGAACAATCAGAGCAATGTAATAAAGAAGAATTATACATACAAAATATTCATGAGTTTATAATAATATAAATTAATTAATGACTAAAGAAATAGATGAAGAAGAGACAGACTTCCCATGCAGGATTCCAAATGATTTGCATAGATAAGGAGTGTCACTTTCAGGGAAATGATGTCTGACCCCTCAGTCCTTAAGTGTGAGCTGAACACAGTGACTCCCTTCCAAAGTGTACAGTATGGAAATGGGGGAAAATAAAGTACGTTTCAGTGAAGAACCCTGACAAACCCTTGTCAAGTGCTAAAGGTCAAATCAGGAGTATTAAGTCCTATTGAGAGCATGCACTCTCGACATGAAGTGATGAAAATGGCCTTTCCCTCTGTAATATTCTCCCCTAAAATATCATAACCCATTCTAATCATGAAAGAAAAAACAAATAAATCCAAGCTGAGGGACATTCTACATAATATACAGAATTCCTCAAAATTCTCAAGATCACTGAAAAGAAGAAATGTCTAAGAAACTGTCACAGCCAACAGATGCCTAAGAAGACATGACAGTGAAATGTAAAGTACTATCCAGGATGTAATCCTGGAACAGAAATAGCAGGTAAAAAATAAGGATATCTGAATAAAATAGGGACTTCAGTTAATAATAATGTACCAGGAACTATAACTATTTGACTATTCTAGTATAAAATGTTAATCATAAAGGAAACTGGTGTCAGTATATGGAAACTTTGTGGTACCTTCATATTTTTTATATATTAAAAACTGTCCTAAAATAGTTTATCTTAAAAACGAAAAAAGAGCAAAGAGCTCAAGATTTATGTGTTAACAGTTAATACTGGACTTAATTTAGGAAGATGTGGGGCAGTGTCATGGAAAATTTCTCAGTAGGTAGAACTCCTGAGATGATTCACCAAGGGCTGCAAGAAGTTTAACGTGGGATAGTTGTGGATTCCAAGCAAGAGGACAGAGTATTGTGTACACGCATGGCCCGAGATTCAAAAATACCCGAAAATGACTATTTAATAATAGAATGGATACACCAGAAGGAACGAATTATTTGAGGCTGGGGAGCTTGTGAGGAAAAGGACAACAGGATCAGAGATGACAACAGAGTATATATATATATATACCATCCAAAATGGTCTAGTAGAAATTAACCTTTGGGTCCTTTCGGCTGTTGTGAGAAGCCTAGAGACCAGAAGCTGAAATTAAAGCTGATGAGTGGCTAGTCTAAGGCAGCAGATGTGAGGTAAAAAACTCAGAAGCACAAGGGAATATAAAATAGTCCTGTAACTATTCAAGGCATGATAACAGGATAGCATGTTGAAACAAAATGACATTTCTCACTAGCGGATGCCGGCGAGCCTAATAACTTATTAATGTTCTCATGTTTTTATACATCTCCAGAAGCTTGTTAAAGGTCAAAGCCAGAATTTCATAATTGAATTCAGAACAACAGGAATAGTTGCTCTAGCTTGAAATGTACAAATAAACCTCAACACGGAGGAGCAAATTTTAATAGATTCATTCAAATATGAAATTTAATCCATGAGTTTAAGATTTCAGCATTTTAAAATTTATTAAAACTTACGTTAGCAAAACCTAGAGCTAAAGAGGAAGTGAAGATGTCCATTCCTGCTGCACAGGAATGAGTGGCCCACATCCTCACTGAATCAGTGGAGAACCCACAAGACCCTCAACTTCCACCTCCACCTGGTGACAGAGAGATATCCAACCATCTTCTAGCTGGAGTGGTGTGAGGAGAGGCCTCGTGAAGAGTGGAGAGTCAGAACTTCCAAAGGCACCCAGATATAACAAGACCAGACCCTGTTCCATGTCAATGGAAGCCATGTGGGAAATAGTAATAAGGCATTCTTGTCCTTCCAGACAGGATAGTGTAGTAGACATCTAGTAAACAGCTGTGCCCCTTCTTCAGCTGAGGAGTAACAAAGAATTTTCCCCCAAGTGTCAACAGATGCTGAACGGAACATACATGATCTTCTCCTTCTATGTCAGTAAGCAGTCAGTGCCTGTACTACTTTCCCCTGATGGGCAGTGTCATGGAAGGCAAGCCAAAAACATTTAAATAAGATAGAGAGATTTATAGCATGATATGTAAAACAGCACAACTTCTATCAAAAATCACCTGTCATAAAAAAATCTGGACAATCTCAACTTGAAGGAGGAAAATAATCAATAAATGCTCATACCAAGATAACAGAGCTAATATATTACCCGTAAGAATTTTAAGGCAGCCATCATACAAATACCTCAATGAGCTTTAAGAACATACTTGGAAAAAAAAAAGAAAAGAAAAGAAATAAAGTCTTAACAAAGCAGTAGAAAGTCTAAGCAAAGAAGTGAAAGATGTAAAGAAACACCAAATAGAAATTCTAGAACTTGGAAATGCAGTATGTAAAATAAAACTTCCAACACAAGAATAAGGGACAGGAAAAGAATCACTGAAATTAAAGACAAAAAATATATATAGATATATATATAGATATATATAAATTATCAGAACTGAACAAAAGAGAGAAAATGAACTGAAAGTAAAAAATTTTCCCAACTTGATATAAAGATTTAATATAATTTTTATACAAATCTCCACAAGTTTTTTTTTTTTTTTCAGAGACATGGACAAGCCTTTTCTAAAATGTTTATGGAAAAAAAAATACCAAAGTATCGAAAACAATCATTACAAAGAATATAGTGGAAGGAATCACTCTTTACCTACAGTAATCAAGACTGTGTGATATTAGTGAGGAAAAGGCACATAGATCAATTGGACAGAAGAGTACCACAAATAGCTCTGTACAAGTTGGGCCCACTATTTCTGGACAAATTCATAAAAGCAATTCCGTGGAAGAGGAACATTTTTTCAACAAATAGCCCTATTGGTCCTCATCCTTAGGAATTTCCCAGGTTAAATCTGAAACTCGCCCCCATAGTGGTGGGCAAGGAGAGACTGAAGAAAGAAGCAGGCCATTCCAGATTGGTAGGTAGTAGTTTTAATAAGCAAGGGGACATATACACGAAGCTTGTCTTGCATGGCTGCAAGATGAGTAGATTTCCACACCTGCCTGCTGGAATCTTAAAAAAGTTTATATAGTGGCTCTGAGTGCAGTCACAATACCATCCAGATGGTCTCAACAACACTTTTCTCTCTCAAGACTTCGTTCTTGAAAATGGCTCCCCCTGTGGGGATGGAGGGCAGAACTTATACTCAAGAGTGCCCCCTTAAGAGGGGTGAGGAGCCTCCAACAGCCTGGATCCAGTTCAAAGGTCAGCTGACAGTCACGTTTACTTGATGACTTCTCCTGGCATGTTCCACAGCAATCAGATATCAATAGGCAAAACAAAGAAACATTGATCTAATCTTTAACGTCCTACAAAAATTAATTCAAAATTGACGAGGCAACTGGGTGGCTCAGTAGGTTAAGCATCTGGTTCTTGGTTTTGGCGCAGGTCATGATCTCTTGGTCATGAGACTGAGCCCAATCTGGGTTCCACACTCAGCATGGAGTCTGCTCGAGATTCTTTCTCCCTCTGCTCTTCCCTCGGCTTGTGCTCTCCCTCTCTCTCTCTCTTTCTCTCTAATAAATACATATGTTTTAAAAAATTGATCATAGGTTTAAGCGTAAAATGGAACTATAGAGTATTTGGGAAAAAAATAGGATAAAATCTTGCAAATTTTTGGCATGATGAACAGCTTTGAGTCTCACATCAAAATCATGATCCACAAAATAAAACTTATAAAAAAATCTTAAATTATACTTTGTGAAAATTTAAAATGTCTGCTTTGTGAAAACCATGCTAAGAGAATGAAAAGACAAGCCATGGACTGTGGGAAGGTATTTGAGAACCACATATCTGGAAAAGGAGTCATTATCAGGAATACATGATGATCTCTTAAAACTCAGCAGTAAAAAATAAAGAAATAAATATATAAAAAAAGAGCCAAGTCTATCCAATTAAAAATGGGTAAAAATACTCTGGTTTCTCATCAGACGAATAAATCTTCTGCCTTTAACAAAAAAAAAGGGGGGGGCGTAAATAAACACAAATATATATTTCAATGAAGGGGATAATCAGATGGCAAATAAGAGCATGAGAACATATTTAGCATTCAGCAGTCATTATGGAAATGGAGTGTAAGGTCATGATAAGATATCACTATCTGTTAAAATTGCTAAGAACATAAAAACAAACAAAACCACTGATAATACCAAAATGTTGGCAAAAATGTGGAGAAACGGTCTTACACATACATTGATAATGGCAACATAAAATAATATAATCATGCTAAAAATAGCGTGGTGTGTGTTTTTTTAATGTAAATATACATGTATCATATGGTGTAGCAATCACACTTCTAGACATTTTCCCAAGATAAAAGAAATACTTTTGTCCCCATAAAATTCAATACAAGAGTGTTCATGGGAGATTTATCTGTACTACTCAAAATCTGGAAAAAAATTTCCCATAAAGAAACTTCAATAGATTCATAGCATGAAATACTGTGCAGTAAGAAGAAAAAAATTAAGGGGTGCCTGGGTGGCTCAGTCGGTTAAGTGTCTACCTTCAGTCAAGTCATGATATCAGGGTCCTCGGATAGAGACCCGCATCAGGACCCCTGCTCAGTGGAGAGTCTGCTTCCCCCTCTGCCCCTCCCTTATGTTCCTCCTCTCTGTCTCTCTTAAATAAATAAATAAATTCTTTTAAATATTTTTAAAGAGAGGGGCACCTGGGTGGCTCAGTGGGTTAAAGCCTCTGCCTTAGGCTCAGGTCATGATCCCAGAGCCCTGGGATCAAGCCCCGCGTCGGGCTCTCTGCTCAGCAGGAAGCCTGCTTCCTCCTCTCTCTCTCTGCCTGCTTCTCTGCCTACTTGTGATCTCCGGCTGTCAAATTAAAAAAAAAATCTTAAAAATTTTTAATGAGAAAACAAAAATTAAGAAACTAGTCTGATACCTAATGACTTAAATGGATCAAAAGAAAATTATGCAGAATAAAAGAAATCCAATATTAAAAAGCTCACATATCTTACAATCCCATTCATGTAATATATGAATATATCGTAATTAGTAGGAAAGTGGAAAATGTGTCCCAGCATATATCCTTCCTTTTTCTGTTTTTCACAAACAGCATCCTGTAAACCAATAATAAAATAATAAATTGACTTTCATTTATTTATCTACAGCATTCAGACAGTCATAACTGTCTGTCAAACATACAACATACCTTACATAGTTCAGACGTCCCATGATTGTGCACACTGGCTATTCATATGATATCCAGCCTTTAACTCCTACCTGGATCTTTTCATTATGGTTGTGAATAAGTTCCCACTTTTATTTTTATGAGAACACACTATGACACTGGCATAAAATGAAAAATCATCTTGAAAACAAGGATTTAGGAAAGAAAAGTGAGTTCCAGTTGTAAAGATTAAAATGGGAAAGAGAGATGAACCTTCTTCAAGGACTTGTCTGGTGGATGAGGTTATAGTGTTCTTATTTATAAAATCAGATGCAAAAGGGAGAACCATTAAATACCTCACATATACTTTGGGTTTTTTAAAGACTTTATTTATTTATTTGACAGAGAGAGACACAACGAGAGAGGGAACACAAGCAGGGGAGAGTGGGAGAAGGAGAAGCAGGCTTCCCGCCAAGCAAAGAGCCCAATGCTGGGCTTGATCCCAGGACCCTGGGATCACGCCCTGAGCCAAAGGCAGACGTTTAAGGAATGAGCCACCCAGGCGCCCCCCTCATATACACTTTAAATGAAAGAAGCGTATACTGACTCCTTAACATATACCAGGTGACCTTATACATGGTTGAAGGTCATCACCTCTAACATCCTACACAACAACTGTCAATAGCTTCATTTTACAGATGAGGACACTGAGGTTCCTCGAACCAAGAGGTTCGGGCATAATCATTGGAGGTGATGGAGAACTAATGTCGCTCATTTCTTTTTCTCTATACCCTGTTGCCTTCTTAGAGTGAAACGTATCCTTACACTTGCTGTAAATATGAGATTTCTTGATGGCATGGTCTCTCTGGCATATAGCATTACCATGTTCATTTCTATATGGGAAAAATAAGAATCATATTTAAGTATAGATACTGGGATGCCTGGGTGGCTCAGTAGATTAAGCATCTGCCTTCAGCTCGGACCATGAGCCCTGGCAGGATCCTGGGATCAAGTCCAGCACCAGGCTCCTTGCTCAGTGGGGAGCCTGCTTCTTCCCCTGCCTGCAGCTCCTCCTCCTTGTTCTCTCTCTCTCTCTCACTCAAGCTGATAAATAAATAAATATATTAAAAGAAATAAATAAAGTCTAGATACTCCTGAATGGTGAGGGACAATTCCTGAGAGGACAGAGGAAATGCAGACACTCTGCAGAGTTGTCCTGGGATCTCTGTCCAGGCTTGTCCTGCCATGTTCCTTTTAGATGGTGCTGATGATGGACTATGGCTGATGTTTATGTACTCACGTTTCCTGAAAGTACACCTTCCACAGCAGACTTAGTTGGCAGCTGCAGAATTTAAAGTTTCTGCAGCGACAAGGCAGTGATTCCTAATGATGGAATAGGAATGAATCCTGCACAGGCCACAAGAAAAACATGTTTTTGTTTTTGTTTTTGTTTTTAAATATGGTTCAGACCGTGAATTATTCCTAGAAATAGTGTTGTAAGTACTTAATATCTGTTATCTGATATTGCAATTACCTTCAGAATAACTGGGTTTTTTTTTAATGTTTTGTAACATGCAAGTCTGGCTATATAAAATACTATGAAAATGCCAATATTCAATGAAATGTGAAAGCTGATTCTTCCATCCGTTTTTATAGTTCATGTGACTAATGTGTAAAGACAGAATGCTCTGCAGCGAGACTCCCACCAACACAGATCATCACTCTTCCACTGTTAGCTCACACTGAACAGCTAGTTAGTTCACCAGGGGAAAAGGCTTATCTGACAATTTATTTTGAAAATAATTGGGGAATAATAATTTACTGCATCTAAATTCCAGCAAGTTACTTTGTGGGTATTGACAAACCAATTCTCATATTTATAGGGAAAGGCAAAAGACCCAAACAGCCGACAAAATCATGGAGAACAAAGTCAGAGTACTGGTGCCCCCAACTTCAAGTCTTAGCATAAAGCCACAATAATAAAGCCAGTGCAGTGGTGGTGAAAGAACCGACAGATTGACAGCATAGACCCGAATGTGGAGGAACAGACCCACAGAAATACAGTCAACTAATTCTTGACAAAGGAGTAAAAACACAGCTTTTCAACAAATGATGCTTGGACAACTGGATGTCCACATGAAAAAAAAAAAGGGAAGAAGAAAAAGAATCTAGACACTGACATTACATCTTTTACAAAAATTAACACAAAATGGATTATATATCCAAATGGAAAATACAAAATCATAAAATTTCTAGAACAGGGGAAAATCTAGATGATTCTGAGTTTGGCAATGAGTTATTAATACAACAGCAAAAGCAAGATCCATGAAAGGAAAAAAAGTGGTGAGACTTCAATAAAATTAGAAACCACTCCTCTGGGGACACCTGGATGGCTCAGTAGGTTAAGGATCTGACTCTTCATCTCTGCTCAGGTCATAATCTCCGGGTCCTGGGATCGAGCTCCATGCTGGGCTCCCTGCTCAGCTCTGCACTCAGCAGGGAGTCTGCTTGAGATTCTCTCTCTCCCTCTGCCCCTCCCCCCACTAAAATAAATAAATAAATCTAAAAAAGGGACTCCCCTGTGAAACACTGTTAAGAGGATGAAATGACAATCCACAGACTACAAAGAAAAATTTGTGAAACACCTACTGATAAAGGGCTCATACTGAAAAGATACAAAGAACTCACACAATTCAAAAACATGAAGTCAAGCACCGCAACTTAAAAACTGGAAAAATATCTGAACAACATTCTACCATAGAAGATAGAAGATGGCAAATAAGCATGTGATAAAATGTTCAACATCATATGTCATTAGAGAAAATTGTTTAAAAATGAGATAACACTACACATACCCTGTTCCAATGGCTACAAAACCAAAACCCTGAGAATACAAAACCCTGAGAACACATCCAGCAAGGATGTGGAGCAACATGAACTCTCATGCATTGATGGTGGGAATGCAGAATGGTACAGCCACTTTGGATGACAGTTCGGCAGCTTTTTGCAAAGTTAAACACCGTCTTACCACTAATCGCACTCCTGGCTACTACCCAAATGAGTTGAAAATTTATATACACATAAAACATGCACATGAATGCTTTTAGCAGGTTATTCATATTCGCCGAAATGTGGAAGAAACCAAAACATCCCTCTGTAGGTTTCTGGATAAACACACTGTGGTACATCCTTGCAATGGAGTATTATTCAGCGCTAAAAACAACTGAGCCATCACCCTAGAAAGGACATGAAGGAGCCTGATACGCACATTGCTAAGTGAAAGACTCCAATTCGAAATAGTGACACATATTAGATATGGTTCCAACCATATGATGTCCTTTGAAAGGCAAAACTTCAGGGAAAGTAAAGAGATCAATGGTTCCCAGAGGTCAGTGTGTAAGGAAGGTAAGGAATGAAGAGGTAGAGCGGCAGGGAATTTTAGGGCCACGAAACTATTCTGTACGATACTGTAATGGTGACAGTGTCATATTCTGCATTTGGCAAAAGGCATAGAAATTTAAAATACAACTCTATCCCAGATCTAAAACTCTTCTAAAGATAAAGTCTATTAATAAAAATTTACTGAATCTTAATCACTTGTCTGAGTTAACTGCAGCTTGTGGACAGCAGTTTGATATCATCTCATTTGCAAGACATGTAAATAGTTGAATTCATAATTATATATGCTTATGCTGAGGGTAATAGATACACCAATGAATACTTAAATATCTTAACTTTTTACCATTTAGGGTTTTTTTTCTAGAAGTTTTAAATTCCATGTAAATTCCATATACATTTTAATTTCTAATCAATGTGCAAACAGCTAAATTTTTTTTATCTTGACCAGTAAGTGTATACATTGACATCCCATGCCTAATAGTTTAAATTATGATCTTCCAAAAATCCAGTAGTGGTGAGGACTGACAGTATGTTAGAAGCATCTTTTGCTGAAGTGTGCATTTCTTTATCAATATATTTTATTGCGTCCTTTAAAACAGAAGCCATTATCTCCTGGAGGAGTTATAAATGGTATCCATAAGAGAGTATTATTGAAAAAAAATCTGCATTTCACAACAAACCTCAAGTTAATGTGGAGGACATTCATTTTCTTTATTGAAAACCGAGCATTTAAAAAAGTGTTGCAATTAATCCAAGAGAACTATGAAGCCAGGAAAAAGAAGATTCCAATGGAGAACCTTCTGGTAAGAAGGAAGCCACAGAGGACAATGGAGGAAAACAGAAATCTTCAGCAAAGTGTCACAGAACCAAGCCAACTGGATCATGAAATTACAGAAGCCATATTGCAGGAACTGAGGGGAAACCCAAAAAGCAAAAAACCCCAGAAAACCATTTGGTGCTGTCATAGAGATGGAAAAAGGGAATTAAATCAGAATATATAGGCCTGTCAACATGAAATCCTGTTAAGTGTTTAAAATTCTGCTCATGAATTCCAAGACTGTCCTGCATATGAAAGGGCTTTCTTTACCCCCAATGATGAAATTATTTACACAAACATTGGAAAGTGAAATGAAGGCCCTGGTGATTAAGAAACTGTACTTGACTTATTTTTTAGAATGTGAGCTCTCAGAAGACAGGGGAGGAATCTGTCTTGCTCTATCCTAACATAACTAGGAATACAGTTAACTATACTTCTTTAAATAATTCATGAATATAGTCTTTAATACTAGGGGTGTCTGGATGTCTCAGTCGATTAAGGGTCTCCCTGCAGCTCAACTCATGATCCAGGATCCTGGGATTGAGTCCCATGTTGGTATCCCTGCTCAGCAGGGAGCCTGCTTCTCCCTCTCCCTCTACCTTCCTGCATACCCATCGCCCTCCCAGCTCATGCTTTCTCTCTCTCTCTCTCAAATAAATAAATAAAATCTTTAAAAAAAAGACTAATTTTTATCTAAGTGGATTTCAGGGTATTCCGTATTATAACACCTAAGGCCATTGGGGAAAAAAAGTGTTATAAGAAACTGCAATGTAATAAATGTTTGAAGGATTAAATTGATAATTAAACTTAAGAAGTTAATCAGATATCATTCATAAATGTGACAGATATATTAATAAGTTTCTAAATTATCAAAGAAAAATATTTTTGGTGAAATAAAAAATATATACTACTGCTGTTAGGGGAAGTTTTTCACTTCTGTGAGTAAAAAATTGATTCTCAAAGGCCCCTAGTCCTAATAAAGTTGAATTTCAGTTAACCAGAAATTTAAGAACACCCATTTCTTAAATTTGTGGTTTAATTTCCACTTTTTTCTTCATTTTCTCTTGAGCAAAAATTATGTATGCCGTGTTCCATAAATAAAATTATGGTATCATATGCCACTAAGTGATTTACTTAAGAGTTTCCTTCTTGGTTTTGAAAATTTTATTTGTCATAAGTTCTTAAATTAAAAGCACTTCTTTACATCTAGAAATGCTTTTATTAGGTAAATGTAATCTGTGCATTCTTATTTAATGCAGGATGTTTTGAAATATTATATTTACTTTAAATGAATTGCAAAATACACAGTATCTTACGGAAATACATTTTTTACACTATTAAAAAAATCTGCTTATTCTTTGTAATAAAAGTTCCTGGCTCCATTTCCTCCACTCTAAGCCAATATTAATCACCATATGAGTAGGCTCTGGGAACAAAGAGTGTCACAATCCTGTCAAAGAAATCTTGGATCCTGGTGAAATGTGAATATAAAAAAGGCAACAGTGTGGCATGTTGGAAAGTGGGGATGGAAAGAGGACCGCCCTCACAAAGAAGCGAGGGGATCTGCCCCTCATCAGGACCAGCAGGGTGTGTTCATTTTGTGAACTCCCCTGGCCCTGCGTTCAGTAATCAGACAGGGTTTTTCACACACCCAGAACTATTTAGAGTCTCGGGTACATCTTGCGGTTGATGTAAATAAGAAGAAACCAAAACAGAATCTGTGTGCCAATAGTTATATATATGGCTATAGTACTTCAGAACTGACATCTCCAGAAAGCCAAATGAATCATCCTAAATGTGTTTATTCAGATACAGTTAAAAGGAGACAAAGAGTTTTAATTAAAAAAAAAATAATAATGGTGACTCTTGGTTTTGGCTCAGGTTATGATCTCAGGGTCATGAGATTGAGCCCTGTGTCGGGCTCCACACTGGGTGTGGAGTCTATTTAAGGTTCTCTCTCTCTTTCTCTCTAAGCCCCTCCCATCCATCCCCCCCAAAATAAATAATTAAATAAATCTTTTTAAAAATTCTAACAATAATAATAGCTGTCAGCACCTGGGCACACAATCCCTTTGTATCACTCACCTTCTCCAATTATAACCACAGTTCCATGAGACAGAATTATATTCCCTTCTTTGAGTTGGAAGAATGGAGCAATCCAATCATGCTATCAATTCCAAGGCCTGTGTGCTTTAGAATGATTTTCTTTTCTTTTTTTTTTCCTTTTTTAAAGATTTTATTTATTTGACAGAGAGAGAGAGACCACAAGTAGGCAGAGAGGGGGAAGCAGGCTCCCCGCCAAGCAGAGAGCCCGATGTGGGGCTCGATCCCAGGACCCTGAGATCATGACCCGAGCTGAAGGCATAGGCTTAACCCACTGAGCCACCCAGGCGCCCCTAGAATGATTTTCTTAATAGCTCATGGCTGTCTATTCTCTCTTAATTATTTTAGATACACTGTCTAATTACTTTAATACTTCTGGGATGGAACGATCAAAGGGTGTAGATTCAAGTTTGCTGTATGGCTACTGGTGGAGTTCAGCTTTCATTTTTGAAAAGTGATGTTATTTGGTATTTTTGCTTTAATTTAGTGTAATTGTTTTGGGCAATCTTTTCTGAGATAATGCTTTCTTGGTTCATGATTCTCTTTTGCTTGCTTCCCTCATTCTGTCCACTAATACTAAATCCGAGTCAGCCTCCAGTTAGAACTTAACCCTTCTCTTGCCCTTCTACTCCTTCTGCACATTATAGCTATTTCCTGGCATTAAATTCCTCATTTGAAAAAAGTAGAATATCACATG
>PISX010021573.1:16127-33497 GCA_004024625.1 Mellivora capensis
TTATAAGATAGTGAATTAGGAATCATTTGGATTGGCAACAATTAGAAGTGCTTATATTACTAATAGCTATGTTCTCCTAGAAATTGTCTTTTGTAGTTATTTTATTCATCACCTTTATTGTCAAATAATGGAAGATTATTTTATATTTAAAAAATAGCAAGGCACAGTACCTTAATAAGGGTTTCCTCAGAGCATGTCTTTACTGAAGGTTTGTTTTCAAAAGTATTTGGATTGAGGCTGAGAGGAAGGAAGCTGCCAATATAGTCTAGTGTAAATGGTTACAAATAACAGCATGGATGGATAATTTACAGCATAACTTTTCCCTTAGAAAATTATGGATACTGTATATTATTTCTTCAGTGTTTTTCTTAAGATCTTTGCATGTGTTTCCCAAATCATATCTTCATCATACTTCATTGGGAATCATCCATTAATTTTAAAAGAAGGCAACTATGAATATCAATATATTCTTTTTGATTGATTAGACCAGGAATGTAATGCCTAAATTGTATATTAATTCTCTCTAATCTTTAAAGATGATGATTTCCTGGCCCAAGTATGATTTCTCATGGTGAGTACCCTTTCCTACGTATATTCACAGTAGACTAACTTGCAAACAATAACCAAAACCATGTTTGTATTTTTTAATATGTGAAGGTGCCCAGTGTGTGGGATGCACAGAGGGAGCACTTAGTATCTAATTTACCATCAAGGTTCTCTTCTCTGTCTATAGTTTTGTCTCAAGAGAGGCCATCCTTGTCCCTGGTATTTACACCTACTTGCCCATGCACAGAGGACCACTCCTCTGTGAAGCTTATTTGATTATGTAAGCCTTCATTTGCAGCACAGTATCGTCATTTTTGCTCCAAAAAAAAAAAAGTTCTTTTTCAGAATCCACATTTTAAAAAATGAAATGGGACCCAGAGATGTTAAATGACTCCTCAGTCATTCCGTTAATGGCAAAGCAACAGTTCGCACCGAGGTCCAGATTTTCTGTGACACTCACAATTCACTACCCCTTTGGTCCACAACCTTGCATATAAACTGAATTTCAACATCACCTCTTTATTTTTTGTTAGAAAGGGAGGGGAAGACAGAGATGGATGGCAGGGCAGAGGCAGAGGGAGAGAATCTTAAGCAGGCTCCATGCCCAGCACATGAGCCCGACGTGGGGCTGATGCCATGACCCTGAGGTAATGACTTCAGCTGAAATCAAGAGTCAGATGGCCAGCCAACCGAGCCACCCAGGTGCCCCCACATCACTTCTTACATACATACCCTCTTCCAATGTGTACTATTGAGTACATTCTTCTCAAGTACAAAACACCTGTTACCCTGAGGCATTTTCCGATGCTTTCACTTTCTACCTGAGAAAACTAGTGTTATCTGATCTGAAATTCTACATTTTTTTCTCTTGATTTCTAGAGTATTTTATATTTTCACCATACCTACCCTATCTCCTTTTGAAAAAAGGAAAATTATATCACTACTTTTATAAGATTAGTTCCCCTCCATCGATTTGTGTATCAACACTTGCCTTCCTCTAACAGATTCTAGTTTTTTCCGTCTCTGTTGTTTCTGTAGGATTTTCTTGAAACCCTACAAAATGAAAATTGTACTACATTAAATACTAACACATGATAATAGGGGATCCTCTCAATATTATCAGTTTCAATTTCAAACTTTTCAAAATATCTTCAGACTGGGGCACCTCGGTGGTTCAGTCAGTTAAGTGTCTGACTGTTGACTTGGCTCAGGTCATGATCTCAGGGTCATGAGGTCAAGCCCCATGTCAGGCTCCACACTCAGTGGAAAGTCTGCCTGAGATTCTCTCTCTCCCTCCCTCTTTGCCCCTCCCCCCATTCGCTCTTTCTCTCAAGTAGATCTTTAAATATACATTCCAGCTCTGCTCCAGTAAGTAAACGCATATGATCAGTTCACTGGAAATACTCTTCAAGGAAAAAAAAGAGGGGGGATTACTAAGTGTAGAGTCCTTTATGACTCCTTTATTTCAAATTTCCAACAGCATTCAACATTGTAATCAAAGTTTCCCTTTCTCTGCTTCCTAAGTCATAAATTCAGATTCTCTAGTTCTTGATGTAGTTTCCTGTTCCTTTCTTCCTTGTGTAAGAAGGATATTCTCATGGAATTATTCCATCTCTCTATCCATAGAAGGCTTCTGTATTATATTTCCCCTTTCCGTCAGAGAGTTCTTCTCTTCATCTAACACCAACAATTCCCAAATCTAGAATCTCTAGTTTCTGAAATACTTTTACTCTTGCATATTGAATTTCCTGCTACCCACTAAATAAACAGCATATTTTAAAACTCTCTCTTTGCCATCAACTTCCTTTCTTTCCTTTTGGTGGCATTATCTGAATCCTCATTAATAATGTGCTAGAATTTTTTTTTTTTATTTTTAAAACCGAATCATCACTGAAATTGTCTTTCATGGTATTGTGCTTTAAATGAAGAATTAGATGAGCACTGTAGAACTCATGAATAAGTCACTCCTCTCAGCACAGAGAACGGATAGTTGGGATGGTGTCGTAGAATGGAGCACAACATGTACGTAATCCATCAGCACTGGAAAAACTGACCAAGGAAGGAGTAAATGTCAAGGGTAGCTGCTTTTCTGCCTTTGGCACCTCTGGCCATTAGACCTTACTGCGGAAGACAAATGGGAGCTGCCTCGTCCCATAATGTACCTTCAGCCAGGATGGATACTTTGACTTCATTAATTATGGGTATGAAAGAGCCCAGTGTCTGAAGTGAAATTTGCCTATAACAAATTGTACAGGAAATGTAGTTCTGTAACCGACACCTCTCGTGCCTATGGCACATGCCCCAGGACGCAGACATGGCTGTAGGGAACTTCTCTAAATTTAGAGCTCGGATTCAGCCCTCCCGCAGGACTCGCCTCTAATTCCCTCAGGTCAGCTCCCTGCACTCTTTTCCAGGGTCTTTTCCAGGGGCAACCGCCATCTGGAAATGGGAACAGTTACGCTCCCAGGGCAGTCTGTCATCAGTGGGAACTACAGCCAGTTGATAAAGGCTACAGCCTTTCAGGCGGATAATTCTGGAAAGTGTCCCCTATGACTCTGAGAGGTCACATCGTGCCTCCAGATGAAATATTTATAGTACGCCTTTGACTGTTTTTTCCTTCTTTCCTGTCTCACTCGTTCCGATCTGTTATTCTTGGGATCACCTCACCCAACAACTCCCTGCAACCAAGTTCTTTACTCAGGTTGTTTTTGGTGACCTTAAGTTGAGACAAGTGACCTTTGATATCACTGTTCTTTCTAACTCAATAATAAATGTGTCCTTACCTTTGTGCAAGAAATAATTTTCTTCTAAATGGATCTTGTTCATTTTCCTTCCAAATCCCACAAATTTTCTCCTGCCTTGTTTTCAGTCTCCAGCCTCTGGTGAGGGGGTGACTTTTTGCTTCAGTGTTCTTATTTAGCATATTGCTATGGGTTTATTCAGCTACTCCAACTACAAGGTAAACACCAAAAGCTCTGAACTGACTCCCACAATAAATTTTTATTCTCCACAGTATCTGAAAGTGTGGATTCTTTTTCATTAATCGATCTGTGGAATAAGAGAGTGGGACTCCATTTTTATATCAATCTCTTCCTCTCTAAACTAGGAGGCTTTTCAGGATGCTGCGTTCTCTCCTCTGGGCTGCATTTGTCTCTGTCAGAATCAGTACATTGATTAAGCTGCGGAAATAAGAACAGAATTTTAAATATTACCTGGTGAGAAGAGTCCCCTCTTTTGTGGTCTGAGCTAAAAATGGACTTCTCATTGTGTAGCTGCCGTCCCTCCACGTGCAGAAGATTAATAACAGTTTCTTGGAAGTTTTAACTCCTGGACTCAACCCGAACTCCACTAGCATGCGGTCTGCTGGAAACTCCTGGGCAGGGAAGAGACCTGAGTTATTACACCGAAAAAGCTCTGTGGTCTTGGGAATGTTATTCATCTTCTCATGGTCTCCATGTGCACATTTGAAAAGTAAGATGGTTTAACTTAATGATTCTGCAGGTGCCTTTCAGCTAGAAAAATGTCTATATCCAATATACGCCTTTTTTAAAATATTGTTCTTTATTATCTAGAAAACAGAAAGTCTTTTTGTCTCTCAACAGTAGCCCTTCTTCCTCTTCGGGGCCAGACACCAGGATAAACTTTCTCCAAAATTCCAAAATTCTGTTGTCACACAGAGCCGCATAGGAGCTTGACTGTAAAGGTTTTAGCTGGTGGGCACCTGGGTGCTGCCATCACTTAGGCAGCTGACTCTTGGTTTTGGCTCAGGTCATGACCTTGGAGTTGCAAGATGGAGTCCCACATTGGGCTCTGAGGTCAGCACAGAATCTGCTGGAGAGTCTCTCTCTTCTTCTCTCTCCGTCCACCCCTTCCCTCCTTGCACGTGCGCCCTCTCTCTCTCTCTCTTTCAAAAAAAATTAAAAAAAAAAAAAAGGTTTCAGCTGGTGTCATGTGTCCCACCTGGTATCCATCCTCCACATTTTGGTTTGTTTATGTAGTTTTCTGTCTCAGCTACAACACCTATATTTAATTTTCAGTGTATGTTAATTTAAATCTCAAAAGCCCAATCTGATGTATTATTTCAGCAGCTTGCCAGAATGAATTATCAGTGTCTTTACCACATTGAATTAAACCTTCTGTCACTGAGAAATTTACTTTCACTTGAATATATATTAACCGAATATACTTAGGTTAATTGAATAATTTATATATTAACTCTCTTAGGTTTTCTGTTAGACATCACACCTTTTGGATAGTTGAAAAGTGGAGAGGTTTACTCTGAGTCTAATCAGCCAGAGTCCAAAGCTGAACTCCCATTCTTATGAACTCTGTGGACTTTTATTCTCTGAATTTGGAATCCTTCCTTTCAAGAAGGGTAGCATGTTTGCTCAGAGGGCTTGAAAACAAAATGATAGTGTTTATAAAGCAGCTAACACAAGGCCTCCTACATGATACAGTCTCAGCAAATAAGACTTCCTATAGAAATGATAAATGGAGTCTAACCCACAGGAATTCAAAAGATAAATACAGTGCTTCGCACCAGTCACCAGCAACCCAGAAACATGCAGTCGAGTCTTAGGGCCATCGTACAGTGGGGCAAATAGTCCAGACCAGACTTTGGAGCCAGAACTAAGCTCATTGCCCACCCCTACTACCCCACCCCCATCATCTGCTAATTACTACATATATGCCAACTGGCAAGTTGTGTAGTTTTACTTCAGCTTTCTATTTCTCTGTAAAATAGATGCTTATAGGACTGCAGTGAAGAAGGGTGCCTGGGTGGCTGCCTTTGGCTCAGCTCATGATCCCGGGGTCCTGGGAATGAGCCCTGCCTGTGTTCCCTGATCAGTGGGGAGTCTGCTTCTCTCTCTCACTCTGTTGCTTTACCCCAATCATGCTCTCTGGTTCACTCTCTCTGTCTAAAATAAATAAGTAAATTTTAAAAAAATAATAGAAAATAAAATAAATAAGTAAAAAAAAAAGTTTTCAATGAAGACAAAACTACAAATACAAAATGCCAAAGACAGCACCAAGCCAGGAGATGTTACTCAACCATCAGTGGTTAATCAATAACATACAACCACCTTCCAAAATATATTTTTAAATCTATTCTGTTAAAAGGCTCTAATGTAAAAAAAAAAAAAAAAAAAAAGGCTCTAATGTAGACCGCCTGTCACAAAACATATCTAATAAGTTTGTAACCAGTGCAATAGGGTCATTAGGCAAATATTTCTGATACTGGTGCCAGTCTTAAATATGTCTCTTCCTTATGAAAGCGTTACTTTAAAAACATATAGGTTTGCAGGCTACAACAGAAAGTTTCCCATATCTGGGAGAGCTTTTCTAAATGAATCTACAGGCATTGTTTAGAAAAGAAGAGAGATCTTTGTCACAGGACCCCTGGAATATCCCAACTTCTAACTTGAGTAAATATCAATCCCATTTGTCAGTTTAAATGTCCTTTCTTCTATCAAGCCTTCTCTTACCAAGGTTTTCCACTTCGATGTGCCATAACTGCACTTGAACATTAAAATTGCTTGTTTAGTTTTTACTACCACAGGGCCTAATGTTGGAAGCCAATAAATATTTTCCAGATTCATGGATTATCTGTGATATCTTATCCCTTAGTCTATGTTACATCCATTACCAAGGAGATACCATGCTAAACACATGCTTAATAATTTGATTTCCCAGAAAGAAACACAACATTGAAATTCTATGAGAAAGAAATCTTAAATCTATTTGTGAAAAAACAACCAAAGATCTGGAGAGTTAGTGTCAACTGTAGAAAAATGTTTCAATATGATTGTTGTCAGAAAAAAACAGAAGCTAGTTCTATGTATTCAAGGAATGAACGGTTTTAATAGAGAGAATTCAAGATTTACACAATCATTTTAAAGTCTAGAGGAGGGACACCTGGGTGGCTCGGTTGGTTAAGCGGCTGCCTTTGGCTCAGGTCATGATCCCAGCGTCCTGGGATCGAGTCCCACATTGGGCTCCTTGTTCGGCAGGGAGCCTGCTTCTCCCTCTGCCTCTGCCTGCCACTCTGTCTGCCTGTGCTCGCTCGCTCTCTCTCCCTCTCTCTCTGACAAATAAATAAATTAAAAAAAAATTTTTTTAAGTCTAGGGGAAAAGGTCATAGGGGCCAGTGCCTGAGCTCTCTTCAGCACTGAGATTGTTGGATCTCAAGGGTTCTTCCAGAAGCTGCATAGCACCCGCCATGAACCCCCTGAGTGGGTTAAATGCCCCTAAGTTGCTCAACACAATTGTGACCTCTGCTTCTCTTCTGTGTTTCAAATACCATTCTTTTTTCCCTCAGGACAGGGACCAAAAGGGATAGACAACGTTGTTCATGGCTTTTCCTCAATAATGCAGTGGAGATCTTAGAAGGAGTTGGTGATGGTAGAGTGTTACTAATCATAGGGTTTGCCAGAACTCAGGCAAAACAGTCCCTAAACCATTATATTTTCCTTATTAGATAACCAGAATTACTGTTTTATTCAAATTAAGGAATGAAGTTATGTAGACCACAAGGTAAACATGTCCCCATGAGCTGTGCAATATTCAGGTTATGCCAGCAACCACTGAATCACTCTTTCAGATGCTAGAACTAAAAGAGGGAGCTGGTGGACTGTGTCCAGGATTCTAATTGCTCAGAAAAAGTAGGTTCCAAATTAAATCACTTAATTGTCATACAGATTTATATATTAATATGAATTTATTAACAAATGACTAATAACTGAGGTGTGGGATAATTAAGTATCTGTGTGGAATAAATAATGGACTCAGATAAGTCCGTACAAACATATTTTCAAAGAAGGAAGCTTATTAATTTTATCCACTCTGGGATCAGCATTTAGATTGGAAGTGACCTAAGGAGAAGTCTTTAAGAAGGAATGACTGGAAGGTTTTGCTTTTTTCTCTTCCTTTCCTTTCTTTTATTTTCTTTTCCTGTTTCATTACTTAATAAATTTTTTTTTTTGAAATGAAGGTACAACATTGTGAAGTACACAAATACGACACGTATAACTCAGTAAATGTTCCACATGTATGTGCTGATGTAACCACTACTCAGACTAAGATGCAGCGTATTTCCCCTCCCCCACCAAGACCCCTCATGTCCCAGCCCACTCAATACATCTGAGGTAACTTCTGCTCTCATTTCCATTTTATTGGTCTTTGAGATACATAGTTAATTACAGAAATGTTCTCTTTTGTGTTTGTATTATTGCATTCAATATAATGTCTGTGAAGTTCAGCAGTATTGTGTGTTATCTGTAGTTTATTTATTTTTATTTCTGTGTACTGTTCCATTATGTAAATATATTTTGCTTTACTTCAACATTCTTTATTTGCTGTTCACTTAAGCTGTTTTTTTGCCTCTTAGGAGTAAAGCTACCATGAACATTCTTGCATATGCCTTTTGGGTGACATACACACTCATTTCTGTTGGGCACATATCTAGGAATAGGAACCCTGGGTTACATAATTGGCTTATGTCTAGCTTTAATGGGTGTAAAGCTATTTTCCAAAGTGATTGAATCACTTTATATTTCTATCAGAAACTACGAGAGTTCTACTTCCTCTATATCCTCTTCAGCATTTATAGTGATCACATTTTAGACACAGTCATTGAATTAGTTGTGAATTGTTATAACAATATAGTCAGTTTTTATTAAATTAACAAATAGTAAAATGGACTTTTTGATGCACAGTTCTGTGACTTTAACACACAGACAGAATTTTGGGACCACCATCATATTCGGGATGCAGACCATCTCCATCACCAGAAAATGTTCCCTTGTGCTGCCTTTCAGAGTCAACCCGTTCTCATCTCTAGCACATTAATACCACTGATCTGTACTCTGTCCTTATAGATTTGCTTATTCCAGAACACTATGTAAATGTTATTGTACAGTAAGGAATCATTTCTGGCTGGGTTCTTCCACTCAGCCTTTGAGATTAATTCATGCTGTAGAGTGCCAACCAAGGGTTAATTCCTTTCTGTCGCCCCAGTAGTAGTAGTTAATTTGATGGATGTACCACAGAATGTTTATGCATTCACCCACTGAAGTTCTTCTGGGTTGCCCCTAGTTTTGGGTGATTATGAATATAACATACTTAATATAATAGAAGACATGCTAAGCTGATTTCCAGAGTGGCTGGGCCACTTTGCATTACCACCAAAGACACATGAGAATTTTAGTTGCTCCTAAACCATACCCACACATGGCTTTGCCAGGATTATTTTATTTTAGCCATGCTAACACGTGTGTAATAGTATTCCACTGAGGTTTTATTCTGTATTTCTAAAATGACTAACATTAAGCACTTTTTCATGAGATAATCTGTCATGTGTTTTATTCTATAAAATGTCTAAATCTTTTGTGCTTTTCATTTTTTGGTGGTGGAGGATTCCTTGTTCTGTAATCCTTAGTTTTGAGGGTTCTTTACATATTTTGCATCATGTTATCTCTTCAGTAGAAAAGCTTATATTCATTCCCTTAGACCCAGAAGTCTTTAGTAATTAATGTCTAAACTGAGAGTAGGCTTTCTTTTTTTTAATTTTTTTGTTTTTATTTCTTTTCAGTGTAACACCACACCCAGTGCTCCAAGCAATATGTGCCCTCCATAATACCCACCACCTGACTCCCCCAACCTCCCACCCTCCGCCCCTTCAAAACCCTCAGGTTGTTTTTCAGAGTCCATAGTATCTCATGGTTCATCTCCCCCTCCAATTTCCCTCAACTCCCTTCTCCTCTCCATCTCCCCATGTCCTCCGTGTTATTTGTTATGCTCCGCAAATAAGTGAAACCATATGATAATTGACTCTCTCTGCTTGACTTATTTTACTCAGCATAATCTCTTCCATTCCCGTCCATGTTGCTACAAAAGTTGGGTATTCATCCTTTCTGATGGAGGCATACTATTCAATAGAGTATATGGACCACATCTTCCTTATCCATTCGTCCGTGGAAGGGCATCTTGGTTCTTTCCACAGTTTGGCGACCGTGGCCATTGCTGCTATAAACATTGGGGTACAGATGGCCCTTCTTTTCACCACATCTGTATCTTTGGGGTAAATACCCAGTAGTGCAATTGCAGGGTCATAGGAAACTCTATTTTCAATTTCTTAAGGAATCTCCACACTGTTCTCCAAAGTGGCTGCACCAACTTGCATTCCCACCAACAATGTAAGAGGGTTCCCCTTTCTCCATATCCTCTCCAACACACTAGCCATCAGGGAGATTCAAATTAAAACCACATTGAGATACCACCTTACACCAGTTAGAATGGCCAAAATTAGCAAGACAGGAAAAAACGTGTGTTGGAGAGGATGTGGAGAAAGGGGAACCCTCTTACACTGTTGGTGGGAATGCAAGTTGGTGCAGCCACTTTGAGGAACAGTGTGGAGATTCCTTAAGAAATTAAAAATAGAGCTTCCCTATGAGAGTAGACTTTCTTTATTAATAATCATATTATTAGATGTACTGCCTGTTAATAAAAAAATCCCTAACTGTACAATTTCTTTGTACTATTTAACCTCTAAACCAATTAATTGTTATTATCTCAGTTATATTAAAACACTGTAATCGTTTTCTTGGTGTCTGTTTCACTACTATATAGTGAGTTCCTTGAGGTAAGAGCTCATGTGTTATTAAATTTTGAGTCATACTGAATGTCAATGTTATGTTTACTGAGGGTGAATTTTTGCTTTCTTCTGAGTAGTGGCATTAAGACAGTGCTTATGTTCTACTTTGTGCATTTTATGAAAATTATTCTATATATATTTCTCATTATTTTATAGAATTTGTGTAATTATACAAGTTGTCAGTGATTTTTTTAAAAAATCAAACATTTACATTATCAAAATGACAAGTCATTTAGTTATCTAAAAACATGAAAAAGTTATTTAGATTTTAAACTACCCAGTGAAATAAAGTATTTATTTTTCTATATGACCAATAATTTATGCAAGATTCACTCCTACATAATAAGATACAGTTTAAAGCACACCGAAATGGCATTCAGGACACTAATGATAAAATGTATCCATTGAACAAAATTATGTGACATTGGTTATACTGTTTCTCAATCTAGGTCTTATAGTTCTCAAATATAAGATAAGTTTTCCCTGATAATATGATAATATCCAAGATTACTTTCAGCTACAATGTCTTTCCAGTCCTCAAAACAGTTCCACTTATTTCTAAACATATAATGGAAAAGAAAACATTAGTTTTCAGCCTGAGTTTCCTTGGCTAATGGGCTCCCAAAAAAGGATGCTAACCAATATGTTAGCACATAATGCCTCAGGCTATTTTCCATAAAGACAAAAGTAAATCCATACAGAATTCTATTGCAAATAAGAAAAATGCATTTTGCCACCACTGAGATATTTTCAAAACTTCTTATCACCATGAAATTTGAACTCAGAGGGAAATAATTTGTATTCTTTTAAATGGCACAGAAAAGTCTATCACTCTTCCAAAATGGAAAAAAAAATTATGCATATTGGGCCACAGGCCCGAGCAACCCAGAAAACTTACACAGATATACAGAAAGTTGGATTTCCTTTCTTATTCAATGTGATCATTATTGCATTAGTAACTCAACTTATATTACAACTTTGATGTTTCTTTTTGTTCCTGTCAACTCTCTTGTCTATCTTGTCACTCCCTAGACCTACAAAACTCCAAATCTCAAACAACATAAAACAATAAAACATCTGTACCTGAATGAAGTCTTTATGACTTTGCACTTAATAGCACTCCATTCTGCTGGTAGAGATAAGTTTGAAATACATAAATCTATTATTCTCTTTTAATCCTTCCCATATTCCTATGACCTTGACAACAGAATGCAAAACACTATAGCCTAGAAAACCCTTCCTGATATTACATTTGTCAACTTATCAATATTATTCCGATACTATCTTCAATGCTATTTGTGCTTTATGGATTACTTTTAAAAATTATTTTCCAGAAAATGTGTTTTTTACTCAAGATTAGCTACCGAGGATTTAAATCTGTAAACCCATCCACTGTTGTTTATTTTGTTTTACACAAGTTACTCATATTTACTAGTTCAATTTACCACAAGGAAAAGCTAGCTCTGCCTTCCGTGCCAGAGAACAGGTAATAGCTATTCTAAGTATACTACAAGTTGTCCAATTTCTTTAAATTTCTTTAAATAATGATTCCATTAGTTCTTTAATATAATGTTTTAAATGCAGAAGTATTGGGTTCACTTTGACAAAGAGAGTAAACCACCAAAGATGGAAGAGAAGTCAGCATTCAAAAACAGTTACGCCCAACACAACTATTCTTGTTCTTTCCAGGATACTACTTTCTATCTCTCCCTGCCAAGTAAAACTAGGGTATGCAGGTCAATTTATGAACTATCTTTGAAAACCACTTTGCATATCTAAATGTGAAGATATTATCCACATTAAGTGTTGAGAACAAAATATGAAAATATATTTAATGCCTCATTAAATTATATGTTATTAAATAGCCATTCATCCAATAACATTTACCAAGAAGGAACTTTGTGGCAGACTCCTTTCTAAGTGTTCTAAGTATTATAGCAATAAATAAAGCTGGCACACATTCTGGCCTTCAAGGCATTATTTATTCCAGTAAGGAGAAACAGACAAGCAAAACAAAAATATCAAAGTGAATGAGTCCTTCATCCTTAGATAGGAGATCCTTGGTTTGCCTTGAATCGCAATGTAGGTCTAGACCTAGAAGTAACGGAGTCCTGCATGTGATCAAGGTACAGAAAGATTCAAGAGAATGTCGGTATTAATCTATGAATCATAATTCTTCTTGACTCTGTCAAAGAACTGAGGTCACAAGGCAGCGAAGGGAACTGGATTCCAAAGAGTAACAAGCAGCTCCCAGGAGAGCAGAAATTATGAACTGTTTCACCTTTGACAAGCATGGGAGGAAGAAGCAGTCTCTGCAGAAGTGGGAAAGAATAAATCAGCTATAATTTTAACAAATTTTTAAAGGCCAAATGTGTGCTGGCATACCAATTTAAAATAGATCTAGACGTGGGAGTGTTCGCACTTACTCAGAAGCTCTTTTCCATGTATTTCTCCTGGGTATTCACAAAAAGAGGAGGGACAAGAGGGAGAGGCCTGAGAAGCCTTCCTCAGTGGCACAGTCCTCAGGGGAGATCAGCTGTTGATGTGTGATAGGGTCAAACACTTCCCAGAACCCTGCCCTCAAGCATTAATATTAGTAAATATTAACTTAAAAAGAAAAAAAAAAAAAGCTTTAAGCCACTACAGAAAGGTCATTGAAGTCTGTAGTACTCAGGGTCCTGTTGGAGAAGGAAAAGCAGAACTCTATACCTTTAGAAAACTCTCTTCCCGCAGAAAGCTAAATGAAGACCCAGCAATTTTCTTGTTGTTGATGATAATGATGTATTTTGAAAGAAGAGTAGAAGTCAAAACCACCTGACATGTGGGGAAAGGCAAGGAATTTTTGCATGCACAGGATCCACAACAGCAAGGAAATACTGGCCACACTGAAGAAGGGAGTAGAAGAAAGCTTAAAGGGCTTTATTGTGAACCCAGGAGCAGCACAAGTCTTACAAAAGCAGAACCTGGACCAGAGGATTAAGAATACTTTCCTGCCTGTACCACAAGCTTACCCCTGAATAATAAGCAACAAAAGTCTTACTACAGGAATGTAAAGTGTGTGGAATGTAAATGTAAAATGTAAAATGTAAGAATGACAATAGCAACAACAAAGCCCAAATCGAGTCCAACCAAGCAACTAGACTGACTCAACCTTACACACTAATGAGTTGATGGAAGAAAACGTCTGCCTTCTTCCTGGTATAAATTTCTTGGTACCTACTTTTCATGTATACATAACATTTAGTATTTAATTAAAAATAACAGATCTATAATAAGCAACAAAATGATTATCAAGGGATAACGATCTCATAGATGACCCATATGATGGAACTATCCTACAGGGACTTTAAAATATCTATGATTACTACTAAGTTGATAGTATGTTGTAGGTTGAATTGTGACCTCCAAATGATATGCCGACGTCCTGAGCCCAGGTACCTGTAAATGTGTCCTAGTTCAGAAATAAGGTTTTAACACGGTTATTATTTAAGTTAAAGTAAAGTCATAATAGATTGGGGTGGGCTCTAAATTCAATATGGTGGGTATTTTTAAAGGTTTAAGAGATGACACAGACACAAACACAGGGACAATGGTATACAAAAGCAGTGGCAGAGATTAGAGTGATGTATCTACAAAACAAGAAACACCAAGAATTGCTAGCAAATTATAGAAGCTAGAACTCTTTCTAGAGACTCTTGAGGAAGCATGGCCTTTTTGTTACCTTGATCTCAAGCTAGCAAATTATAGAAGCTAGGACTCTTTCTAGAGACTCTTGAGGAAGCATGGCCTTTTTGTTACCTTGATCTCAAGCTTTCAGTCTCCAGAATTGTGACAGAATATATTTCTGTTGTCTTAAACCACCCAGTTTGTGGTGATTTGTTACATAATTCCTAGGGAATTAATATACAGTTTAAATGATAATTAACATGGAAAAATTGATACAGAAAGAAGAATCTCAGCAGACACATATAAAATTATTTTTAAAAAGTCATTTGAGACTGCTAGGAATAAAAATATGACATTAGAGATAAAATATTCCTTCAGTGGGTTTATCAACAAAATAGAACTAATAAAAAAATCAAACATCTTGAAAAGAGTCCAATAAAAATTGTCCAAAATGAAGCAAAGAGAAATAAAGAGAAACAGAACAAAGAACCCAAGAGATATAGGTCAATATCAACTACCTTGACTTCATTACATAATTGGAGACCCATAAAGGAAAAGAAGCAAGGCAGAAGAACTATTTCCAAATAAATTGGTGAGAATTTTCAAAAAGAATGAAAGGAGGAAAGAAAAAAACCAATACAGATTTAAGAAGATCAAAGAAACAAACATTATTAATAATTATTTTATTTTATTTTAATATTTTACTTATTTGTTTGACAGAGAACACAAAAGTAGGCACAGTAAGAGGGAGAAGGAGACTCTCCACTGAGCAGAAAGCCCCATGTGGGGCTCAATCTCAGGACCCTGGGATCATGACCCAAGCTGAAAACAGATGCTTAACTGACTGAGCCACCCAGGTGCCCCAGTAATTTTTAAAAGCTATGCATACATATCACAGTCAAAATGCACAAAAGCAAAAATCAAGAAAAAATTTTAAAGGCAATCTGAAGAAAAGAAAAATATATATATACACACAGAGGAGTGAAGATAAAACATAGAGTATGATGTCTTTAAAAACTAAAAGAAAGGAAAAAATAATCTTCCATTACAGAATTCTATACCCAATGAAAATATCCTTCAAAAATGAAGGTGAAATAAAATTTTTTTTCTGACTAACAAAAGCTGAGAAGATTCACTGCTAGTAGACCTAATTATGACAAATGTTAAAGGAATTTGTTCAGGCAGAGGGAAAATGCTATCAGCTGTAAATCTGGGTCTATATAGAGAAAAAAGAAAAATATATATGGTCAAAATGCAGGCACATATAAGACATATTCTCCTTCTTTTCAATTACTTTAAAGAATAATAGACTGTCTAAACCAAAGAAGATAATTGTATAAATTGTATGTTTTACAACAAATGCACAATTAAGTTGAATAAAAAGGATAGTATAAAGGATAAGATGGAGGGACTGAAGTATATTGAGTATATTTTAAGATTCTTACATTCTACATGAAGTGGAATGATATCACTTGATCGTTCACAATGGTAATTTAAAGTCAATATTTTAAAATAAACTTAAAATTTTTAAATGTGCAATAAGTAGAGATAATGCATAATAAATCACAATAAATTTTAAAAAGGCAGAAAGTTAACATAAGAATTAAATGATGAGACAACAGAAGTCAAACAGCAATGGCAGACTGAAAAACAACCATGAATGTACAAAAAGAAATATTAATATCTGAAGTCATACAATATGAAATGTGTATATATCAATAACAGAACTTTAAAAGTCATAAATCAATAAAGAACAGAACTTAAAGGAGTAATAGAAAAAAATAACAATTCCTTTGAACTGTTCTACTTGATAGAACAAGTAGACAAGTAAAAAGATATAGGAAATTAGTAAATGAAAATATTAATATTCAATATTACCAAATTAACATTTATAGTAAAATATACCACAAAAAGAAGACAATACTTTTTTTTTCATGTGCACATGGAATATTCATTTATATTTTGGCTGATTAAAACAAGAAAAAGTCAATAAATTTAAAACAATTGAATTAATTAAAAGTATATTATCTAACCAAAATGGAATTAAATTAGAAAACAGTAACAGAGAGATCTCTAGAAATTCTCTCAAATTTTGGGAACTAAGCAATCTATTTCCAAATAATCCATAGATCAAGGAAGAAATTTCCAGGGAAATAGACATTTTGAACTTAGTAAAAAGAAAAACACAACATAACAAACTTTATGGGCAACCAAAGCAGTTATTGGTGGGAATTTTATAAAATTAAATGTCTATATTAAGAAATAAGGAAGGTCTCAAACCAGTACTTAAAACTTCCAACATTTAAAAAAAGCAAAAAAAAAACCACAAAAAACAAAAAAAAAACAAAAAAAAAGAAAGAAACAAATTCAATCTAAAGGAAAGAGAAGGAAGCAAAGATAAGAGAGCAGATATCCATTAAAAAAAAGAAAAGGTTTAAATATCAATTTAACTAAAAGAATTTCATTGATAATAGGTCATTAAAATTGGATAAATCTCTAGCCAGGCTGATCAAGTTAAATAAGAGAGAATATACAAACCAGCAATATCAGGGATGAAAGTGGTGACATTACTACAGAGCCTACAGACATTAATTAGACTAAGAAAGGAGTGTTATTATAACTTTATGCGAATATATTTCATAATATAGAAAACATGGGCAATTTCCTGAATCAAACTACTGAAGTTCACTGAAGACAAAGTGGATTATCTTAGCAGACCTAGTAATAAATTGAATTTTTAAATACTTCTACTAAGATAGACTTGTACCTAGAGAACTTCATTGGTAGTTTCTTTTTAATACAATGGAGTATTATGCCTCTGTCAGAAAGGATGAATACCCAACTTTTGTATCAACATGGGCAGGACTGGAGGAGATTATGCTGAGTGAAATAAATTAAGCAGAGAGAGTCAGTTATCATAGTTTCACTTACTTGTGAAACATAAGGAATAACACGGAGGACATTGGGAGATGGAGAGAAGAAGTGAGTTGGGGGAAATTGGAGGGGGAGACAAACCATGAGAGACTGTGGACTCTGGGAAACAAAGTGAGGGTTTTGGAGGGGAGAGAGGTGGGGGGTTGGGTGAGCCTGGTGGTGGGTATTATGGAGGGCACATATTGCATGGAGCACTGGGTCTGGTGCATAAACAATGAATCTTGGAACACTGAAAAAAATCAAATTTAAAAAAAAGGGAGAAATTATAACAATTGTACTAAACTAAGGCAAAAATTAAAAGAAGGGAAAAATTTACAACTCATTTTTTAGGTCACCATTACTTTAATTCCTGAACTAGACATTATAAGGAAACAGATCTGTGCAATAAAAAGAGTGAATTTCAGTGTCTGTAACTGGGATTAAAAATAAAGGATTACTGTGCGTCTTTCATAGATAGATTTTATGAAGTTCAGGAATGTTCCCTCTATCCCTATACTTTGAAGCGTTTTAATCAGGAACGGATGCTGGATTTTGTCAAATGCTTTTTCTGCATCAATTGAGAGGACCATGTG
>PISX010021574.1:0-33379 GCA_004024625.1 Mellivora capensis
GTGTTCCATAGTATTTCCCACATGCTGTGTCCAGTTCAATATTATTGCCACTGTGGTGATGGACACCAGTTTTGGCCAACAGGGCATATTATTCTATTTCAGATTTCTTTAAGGCTGGGCTGTTGTTGGTGAGGATGACCACTTTAGCTTGTCATGTCTAATCATTTTCAGAGTCTGTTGTATCCCAGTGAGTACTTTCCACTTTTCGTAATCAGTTGGAGCCTAGAGTTGATCAACCCCAGTGACTTTTTCACCTTCTTTGTGGCCCCCATCTTCCTGCCTTAGGTGCAGGGCAGCCCCAGCCAAGAGCAGTCACCAAGATGGCCAGAGTGAGACAGGAAAGAGAGCCCACCAAGATTTCATTCCTTTATATTACTGAATAATATTTCATTGTACACACACACATACACACACACACACACACAGAAACACACACATACACTCCACACTTTCTTTATTCAGTCATCCTTCAGTGGCCACTTAGGTTGTTCCCCTGTCTTGACTATTGTAAATAATGCTGCAATAAATATGGGGGTACATATGTCTTTTTGAATGAGGGGTGTTGTTTCCTTCAGATGCATATTCAGGAGTGGAATTGCTGGATCATATGGTAGTTCTACCTGTAATTTTTTGAGGGACAGCCATACTGTTTGCCCTAGTGGCTGCACCAATTTACATTCCCACCAACAGTGCCTTCGAGTTCCCTTTGCTCCAGGACATCCTTGCCAACCCTTGTTGTTTCTTGTCTTTTCTGTAATAGCCATTCTAACAGCTGTGAGGTGATGTAAGTTATCTTGCTTAATCTGTACAAACCCCTTGAAAATAGGTACTTCTTTCATTTTACAAATCAAGAAATTGATGCTTAGAGAAAAATAACCTTCTCAAGTGCACAAAGCCTTTTTATTCTTTACAAACACAATGCGATGCTTCTGATAGTTCCTTTAACTTTCACAACATCTTAGTGATATATATGCATAGAGAAATGGGAGAATTTATAGTCAATTGATTAAATAGGGAAGAAAGTCTCAGTGACCAAAGTGTTTGTCTCTGGTTCCTGACCTGTTGAATTTTAGTTTCTTTGAGTGTGGTGATTTTGTCCTTGGTCAAAGTAGACACCTCGCACCCACTCTTCTGCTACAGCGGAAGTACAACTCCTAGCACAGGCTACTGTAGGATGGAAGAAATCACTCCTTTCCCCGAGAGCTTTAACAGCTCCATGTAAACCTTAGGCATTACTCAAAGGATTTGTCAAAGAATCCATGAATAGCAGCCATGAGCAGAGACATTGTGAGATCACCCATGTGATCCTTTTATTCTGGTCACCATGGCCAAGGACTTCATATCAGGTGTTTAATGGCCCCTTTATTGTATATACTGGAATGTAGTGATCAGAGGTAGAGTAAAGGAAAAACTGTCTTTCTAACTCAGGTTCATGGCCTATAACATGAGAAATAATTTACCGTATTTTGTAAGGTAAGTGTCAGGATTAAATGAGGAAATGAATGTAAACTGTAGAACCCACAGAAAGGGTGCCATGGACTTTGCCATCATTGTTGGAGAATAATGGGTGGTGTTGTTGAATGAAGGCAGGGAGCTGTCAGAAGGAGGAAGGAAAGGGCCAAGCGAAGGAAGAAAGGAAGGCCAGATAACACGAGGGTTGAGAACGGGGGCCCTTGGTGGCCTCTGTAGGCTACAGAAGCTGTTAGTTCCTCAGTCCTGGTAACAACCAGTCCTAAAGTCATAGACTTTAGGAGTCTTAGGCAGTCTAAGTCTAAGGCAGGAGACTTAGAAATCATCTAACTTAACCAGGACGCATGAAAGAAAAGTGAATTCTGGAACTCACTCAACATCAGCTGGCAGCAGTTCCTGGCCTAAGATCCAGAACTCCTGACTTTGGTTCTGATGTTGTTTTACTACTGCTCTATGTTCTGGATATTTGCAAGCATGAGACTGAGATAGATTTTGTCTGTATTATATGGGTTCCCTTCAGAGCCATGAGTTGCTGAAATAACACCATATGGAATTGGGGGAGGGTGAGGTATTATAACTTTAAATCAAAAGGACAACTCACATGGAGACTTAGTTCTCCTTGGATAATCTCCTCAAGCTCGTGGTGCATTCAGTATACCTCTTCCTACAAAGGTTACGTATAATGTGATTTTTCCCTGTTAGGAGAGAATTATGATTTCTTTCGTATGTGACCTCTTCAAGATGCTTTCTATTATCTTTGCTTATGATATAACCTTATAGAGACTTATTTCTCAGTAAGATCCCCAATATGAAAAGCAGTAACTTGATTTTATGGGCTAATATAGTTTCCATAGAGTTATGCTTTCTGAGTCTTTCTTAGAGAAAAAAAATAAGTAATAGAAAAAATATAAGTAATACACTTACTTATGTAGGTGTATTACCATCTATATTTTGTATACGTGGCTACTGGACAAAAAGAAGTGGAGAGTAGTTCTTTGAATAGTTTCTCAAGTTTTAGAGGCTATTAAAAATAGAAGGACCATTTCCTTTAAAATTACATTGAAAATTTTATTTGTGGGCCCAGACATAGAGTCACTGTGCCATTTTATTGGTTCGTTTTTATACATTGTTAATGAGATTTTTCATTTCACTATTCAAAGAAGAATCTTTTAAAAAAGATTATTCCTTCCCTCCCACTCTCAAATACACTTATCAGTATGGGTGAAGACAAAAATTGGAACTGCGATAATGCTGGGTTAAAACATTATATTTACTGTGGCTTCTGATGACAAAAGTACTGTTTATTGAGTGAAATGTGGAAATTATAGAACAGAAAGAAGAAAGTAAAAATTAATGGTAATTTCATCAAGCAAGCAGTTATTCTTTTGTTGAGAATTTGGTGTGTGCCTTTCTAGAGAAAGATGGTTATTGTTACACGTGAGGAGGATTACAGTAGATACTGCTGTTTTTTAGTTGTATAATCATTACTCAGTTTCTTGGAATCTCAAAGTAGTATCTTATTAGAAGGAGGTGTGGTCTAAAGCGAAACGGTGGTGAGCGCAGAAAACAGAAATAGAGTAATTTCTTTCTGATGAAAAGCTCTGGACATGTGACTGTTTCTGTGAGTTCCGGTGATTTTGCTGATATGGATTTCTGAGATTTCAAAGTGTCTAAATGATTGAAACCAAGAGACAGGGCATAAAAAAGGAAGGGGAAGGAAAATACTAGCTTTCTTGATAAGTCAACTATTGTGTTTAGATGGAATGGAGTGTGTTGATTCAGTTTTTTGTGTTTTAACCTATTGAAATAGCTGTTTTCATCAGTGGTGCCCTTAAAAAACCCTTTAGGTTGACAGTTTTTGCCTCTTCAAACAATGCTACAATAAACATCCTTATAGTGATATTCTTACTCACTGGCCCTTTATTTCTATGTGATTGATATCCATGCAGGGGATTTCTGGGTCTGAGGCTATATGAATTTAAGTTTAACTGATAATGGCAGATTGTTTCTTAAAAACACTCGTAATGACTCACATTTCTGCTAGTTGTGACTTCTCCTGGCAGCGCCACCAAAGTAAGCTTCAGTAAAGAAAATTGCGAATCTAATTTATATACAAACTCATAATATGGCTACTCTAATTTGTTTTTCTCTAATCACCTGCAAGTTCAAGTGTATCTTCATAGATTACTTGTTATTTCTTCACTGATTTTGGTAGGGCATCTTTCACATATATAACAATTTGTTTTTATAAAGTCAAATAAATCTATCTTCTTAAAAAACCTTATTTTTGTTATGTTTTCCTAAAATTTTTTATCCCTTATTGTATATTTAAGTCTTTAATGTAGCTTAAATTTATTTTTATATATTGTTTAGATAGGGGTAGGATTTCATTTTCTCTCAGATGAGTGGTCATTTGCGCCAAGCTCTTCTTTGCTACAGAATTTAAATATCACCTTTTTCATAATTAAGTTACCATATATAGTGGGATCTACTTGGGTTTAGCTTTTTTTGTGTTTTACTAACTATTTATCCTTTCCCACACCAATGACAAATTGAGTTGAATACAATGGCTTAACAGAGACAGATTTTTGCTTAACTTAGGTAGGCAAAAATTGCTCCACGTTCTAAAACTACCTCCTGTCATAAAGATACAAGAAAATCTGGGGTGCCTGGGTGGCTCTGTCGGTTAAGCATCTGACTCTTGATTTTGGCTCAGGTTATGATCTCGGGGTGGTGGGACTGAAACCCACAATGGGCTCTGTGTTCAGCCGGGAGCTTAAAATTCTCTCTCTCCTACTACCTACCTATGACCACCACCCGCCTTGTCTTTCTCTCTCTCTCTCATATGAATAAATACATCTAAAAAAAAAAAAGATACAAGAAAATTTACTTTCCCTTTTGGGAAGGCCAATTAGCAAAAACAAGTGGCCTACAATCCCCTCACCTGTGTGTTAAAGCCTCTCCCAAAAGTTGTTTCAGTGGAGTTGAGCTGGACTTAATTCTGGTTTCTCTTGCGTGTTGCCATGGCCTTGAATAGTCTTCTTTGCCTGTTCAACTTTGTCTGGTACATTTTTCCTTTGATAGAGCTTATATCTTTTCATTCTGGAAAATTTCCTCAACTCTTTGTTGAGGAGGAGTCCTTGTTCTTTCATGGTTCTACAGGGACCCAGGGTTTTTTTTTATTGTTTGATCTTGTGTCTCTCCCTTCCCTGAGGGCCTTGGAATCCTCTGGATCTCTGAATCAAGCTAGCAGACAGGAAAAAAGAGCGAGGATCACCTTGGGAGGTTTTCATGAGTCAGGCCTAAAACTGGTATATATCATTACATTTATTTCTCATTGGCCAAACTCAGTCACACCTAAATATAAGCAAGTTGGGAAAATGTAGTCTAGCATGTGTCCAGGAGGAGAAAAAGAGGGTTTTGTGAATATGAAGATACTTTTTGGATCATTTTCTCTGCTGGCCACTTAGGATGTGTCTCATATTCCTCCTACACATAGAATATATCACCTCCCACACCTCCCCAGGGCAGACAATCTATCTGGTCACTACATCCAGTTCCGAGTTTGGGATTTCTGAGTGATACGCAGTCCCCCTTTGAGGGCAGGATATGACTACTTGTGAAGCACTGACATGTACACAATGAAGAAAAGTTGTCTGCTCTTCCTACTAGCATGGTGATGGTGGAGCAGGGATGGGATAAACACAGAGAAAACTCTACTCAGGAAAAGAAAAGCAAAAAAAAAAAAAAAAGAAAAAGAAAAGAAAAGGGTTGGAGACATATAACAATCTCTGATCCATAGATTCTGAAGTTCTGTTAAGCAAGCATTATAAAGGTGTGCTTGCCTCAGGATGAAGAAATTCCTTGTGTGGCTCATTCTGCTTTTGGAGAGGAATTTCCTTGATACCATTCTTCATGGCCACTGGCTCTCCTTCTGGGAGGTTCTCTCTCCTCCATTATCTTTTATGCTCACATCAGACACAGACTTCTTTGGGAGTGTGTGTAGCTCTCATTGTCCCTTCCTTCTGGAGGGTTGTATAAAGATTTTTCCAAATCAGGTTTCTTTAAACCAGCCTCAGGATTTCATTGGCAGTACTACCAAAATTTTGGTGGTTTTGATCAAAAACTTACTTTCAGTAAGCTCCAAATACTGGTGATCACTCACACAGATTTTCCTTAGAACATAATTTTCAGCCCTTCCCTGTGTATTTCTTCACTCTCACATTGCTCAACTTAAGAATGACTGCTTTGAGTTGTGGCTTGGTTGGAAGATGGCGCACTTATTTTGTATCTGCTGCAAAGCTGAATTCCCTTGCTTAGCTGAAAAGTCTCCTTGGATTTTGTTGCTTAAGGTGTTTTAAAATCTTATTTCTTAATATTTGGTGAAAGAAGAGACAGATTTTCCAACCCTATAAAGCATTCTGAGTTTGGACTCCATTCTTTTCTGTTATTGCTTGAAAACCAGACAAATTCTTACCTGAGCTCATCTTTCACATGTAATACCTTGCAGGAAAAAGTAGCAGTTATATATGATCTACCACTTTCCAGCCACTTCCTCTGGCGCTCCAGACTTGTAGGCAGGGGCCTGCCTTTCAAGTTATCATAGACAGCAGTTTTAGCAAATACTTTACCTGGCATTGCAAGGGTCTCTGGCCTTCCAGACTCTCATGTTCGTTTACTTGAACTTCATGTCAACCCTACACATTTTAGGGTTTTTTTGTTTTGTTTTGTTTTTGTTTTGTAGCTTTGTTTTGTTATAAGAGCTCCCCACTTCAGGGTGATAGGTCCTATGGAAATTAGGATAAAGAATATTAGCTGTTATAATGGACAAATTCCCAAATCACAATGGCTTAACCCAGTAAAAGTCCATACTTTGCTTACCCAAAATTTAATGTAATGTTCAGTAGGTAGTTTTCTATATGGTTATTTAGGGAGCCAGAAGACTTATTTTTTAAGCCAAAATCTAGCCATGTGCCACACTACATGGAAACATCTTTGAGCTTTTAGATAATAGCCACTTGAGAAAAGCCTGACCTCTGCCCCCAT
Source organism: Mellivora capensis (assembly GCA_004024625.1). Taxonomy (NCBI): domain Eukaryota; kingdom Metazoa; phylum Chordata; class Mammalia; order Carnivora; family Mustelidae; genus Mellivora; species Mellivora capensis. The sequence goes on from PISX010021574.1 coordinate 6,517, forward strand.
CCCTCTTTCATTCAGCATGTGCCTTCATGCTGAAAAGCAAAGGAACATCCTCCTCCATGTCATCTTCTCTCCCTTACCCTTGAGGAGTTCAGTGAGGAAAACTGGCCTATCAACAGAGACATGACAATACCATGTGGTGAGGACAATAAAAGTGATGGGAACAAAGCACTGCGGAGCAGGGATTTTGAGCACTCATTCACCAGAATGGCACTGTCCTCTGAGAACTCTTTCATCTATATCAAATGCAGAAAAGTCTAAAGCAACTTCCTGCTGTTCAAAACAGAGAGAGTTTAACAGGAATTCAGGCTGCCATCTTGCATCAGTCCAAAGGACATCATTCACAATTCTCCATGTGGTCGTGTGCCCTGGAGTTGTGTGACAGAATGATGGACTGAAATCTAATTGACACATAACACTGCATATATTTAAGGTGTACAAGATGTTGATTGGATTCACTTACATGTTGCACAGTGATTACCACTGTGGTGCTAGCTAACACCTTTCATCGTGTTACATAATTACCATTTCTTTTTTTTGTGTGTGTGGTGAGAACATTTCAAATCTACTTTTTCAGCAAACTTTCAAGAGATAATATGGTACTATTAATTATAATCACCATGCTGTACATTAGATGCCCAGAACTTATAAATCTCTTAACTGGAAGTTTATACTTTTTGACCAATGTCTCCCCATTTCCCAACTCTCCAGCATGGCAACCACATTCTAGTCTCTGTAACTATGAGTTTGGCTTTTTTAGATTCCACATATAAGGGATATCGTACTATATTTGTATTTTGCTGGTCTTACTTGTTTCATGTTAGGGAGCCAAGTTATTTCAATTTTATGGCCTTGAAATTTATGCTGGATCCATTGCATCTGGTTGGCCAAAAGGGGAAAAATGTATGGGAAATTTTGATGAAAGGCACTCATCACTCTTACTCATATTCTAATGGCTGGAACTCAGTCACGTGGTTGTATCTCCTTGCAAGGGAGATTGGTAAATATTGTTTAGCTGTGTTTCTAGAAGGAAAAGGAAAACTGATTTTGGTGAACACACAGCAGTAACTGCCACATCTTTTATTTTCCTTCTTCAGAGAATAAACCTCCAGTCTTCTGCTGGGGGTGGGGTGGGGTGGGGAGGCAGTCTTCTGTCTGTTCTGATTGGAGTTGTGATCTGTTTCCTCCCTCCCCCTCACCCCGCCCCAGCTCTACGGAGATATAATAGACATCTAACACTGTGTACGTTTAAAGTACATTAATGTACTTTAGAGAGAGTACAAGGTGATGATTGATATTCATATATGTTGTTAAATGGCAAACACAGTAAGGTTAGTTATATCCAGCACCTCACATAGATAGCTTTTTTTTTTTAAATTTTGTAATGAGAACTTTTAAGAAATACTTTCCTAGAAACTTTCAAATGAAGAATACAGTATTGTTAAGTGTAGTTCCTGTGCTGTTTATCATATTCCAGAACACATTATTGGGGAAAATTGTTGAGAAGACCTGACCACCATCAGTTGACCTGTGAGTTGGACCTTGGCAACTGAAGGCTCTTCACCCCTCCCCTATCCTTGAAATGTGGATTCCCCTTGCTTTCCCTGCTCCTGAAGTCTGCTCCAAGGATATCCTTGAGACAGTGATGTGGTGTTGAAACCATCTAGCCGGGGCTGGCCGTTATATGTGACTGAACCCACTTAAGACCTCTATATAAATGTTCAACATTTGGTGACAGGTACAGAGATCTACATGTCTTGCTGCTGCCCAAGACAAGGCTTGCTTGTGAGTTCCCTTTGCTTTCTGAAATAGCTGTCTACCAACCTGGAATGTGTGTGTCTTTCTTTGGTATCTCCCCACCAACTACACTGGGGGACTAGTTTCAGATTATACCTGGGAAGCTCCCGAGGAGCTTGCTATTCAAAACATATTCATCTTATAACTGAAAGATTACCCTTTGAACACCTTTGTCCATTTTTCCCACCTCCCCCTGTCCGTGAGAACCACCAGTCTACTCGTTCTGTGAATTCAGTTAGATTTCTCATATAATTGGGGTCATACAGCAGTTGTTTTTCTCTCTCTTATTTCACTTTGCATAATGTCCTCAAGGTCCACCCATGTTGTAAATGGCAGGATTTCTGGTTTTTTTTTTTTTTTATGGCTGAAAAATAGTCCAGTGTGTGTGTGTGTATTATCATATTTTCTTTATCCATTCATCCATTAATGGGCACTTAGGTTGTTTTCAGGTTTTAGCTTCTATAAATAATGATGCAATAAATATGGGAGTGCAGATATCTCCTTGAGATAGTGATTTCTTTTCCTTCAGGTATAGACCCAGAAGTAGAATTGCTGGACTATATGATAGGCTGGACTTTGTGATCAGGTAGGATTGGAGGTTATTCTCTGCAATTGGATAGAGCTGAGAATTTGCTTCCCTGACTGCCTGGGGCTATAGAACAGACTCCATGGCAGGTGTAGCCCATTGGCTAGGGACCTGAATTAGGGGAAAATTGCCAACCAAGCTCTGGCCAGACCAGGCCACTGGCTTGGTTCTTCAGATGGACAGAGCTGCTGGCTGAAATCTCTGCTCAGGCATAACTGAGAGAAAGAATGTGGTCTTCCAAGATCTGAGCACTGATTGCAATAACTCCACCCCCCTTCTCTGTCTGATCCCTAGTGGTCTAGCCCTGCACATTCTCTCAGTGATCCTCCTGATGAAAGACCTGAGTGGGCCTCCTGAGAAGTATCCTGCATGCAATGCTGGGGCAGCTGGATGTCCTCTCTGGGCTCTGTTTTCACACTGGAGAAATCATAGGCCCAAGGGGGCCCTCTCTTCATGGTGTTGTGCTGGCCTGGAGGAGGTGAAAGTGAAACTGCTCGTTTTACCCTTCTAACATGGCCCTTCTTGACCCTGTCACTCAGGGAGGTATCTCAGCTTTACTCCCAGGTTCTGGGATTTTCACAGTGATGTCTTGACTATGGATAGTTGGTAGTTGGTCTTCTCGTGAGGGGTACTGAAGACAGAAATGACCTATGTTGCCATCTTGATGATGTCACCTTTCTTTTAAAAATATTTTATTTATTTATTTCACACACAGAGAGACAGAGAGAGAGAGAGAGAGAGAGTGAGAGAGAGCACAAGCAGGGAGAGAAGCAAGCAGAGGGAGAGGGAGAAGCAGGCTCCCTACTGAGTAAGGACTCAATCCCAGGATGCTGGGATCATGACCTGAGCTGAAGGCAGATGCTTAACCGACCGAGCCACACAGGCTCCTTATCTTTCTTGCTTCTTAAATAGACTTGCAACCAATCCACTTTAGTCCCCCATTCAGCCCTTCTTCCGGAGATATGTGTTGTCACCAATTCTGATCCTTTGGGGATTTAAGAGTATAAATTGGTTCATTTTGGCTTTCCTCAATACTGACAAGAATTCATGTTCTCAGGTCTGCAACATGACTGACAAAACATCATCTGCTTTCTAGCTTCTAAGATTTTGTTGCTCTTATATGCTGTTCCATTATCCCTGCTATTGTAGGTTTGAGATTTGCAATAAATTCCTGTGAATGCAAGTTAGGGCTTTCAAGAAGGGTCAGGAATAGACCCATTTGTTTAATCCACCTCTTTTCCCCCATCAGCACTTTCTTTTTATAATTTTCTTGAATATCATTTTCTATCTTTCAAGGGAATGGCCGAATGCATTTTGGCATATTAATAGCATAGGTATATATCCAATAAAAAGAATATTAACTCCTTTCCATGCAACTTGGGGTGATTTCCAATATATTATGTTAAAGAAAAACTAGAACAGGACAGTGGTTAAAACAGTGAAACCAGATTTTATCCAGGAACTATTATAATAGGGGAAAAAAAGCCCTTCATATGGAACTGGGCTAAGTTAGTAATATAGCATGAACAAGTGGGAATTTATAGCCAAGGAGCTGGGTGGGAGCCAGTAGATGGAAAATCATTAAGAGGACACATTAGGAGAAAGGGGGAATTCTGTGTGTACCAACTTGACCAGACTCTTGCTGAAGGCAGCCAAGGTGATCAGATATCTGAGGGGACGAGGAATCTCCTCATATGTTACAGAATCGGATAACTAGTGTGGATTTGCTATAAACCGACTTAGGATTCTTTCTAAAACTGGGCTATATAACAGGACAGACACTGAAGTTCAAGGGCAAAGCCTAGCTGAAAAGAGGGCTTAGCAGAGCCTAACCAAAGTTTGGTCAAGGAAAGAATCTTTGTCAATGGCTAAATGACTACATAAAGATGTGTGTGTATGTGTGTGTGTGTGTGTGTGTGTGTGTGTGAAACATATAATTACATAACTACAGGAAAGGATTTTAACATTGGCTACCAGGCTGGGGGAAGGAGGCTTGTGTGTGGGAGGAGAAGATTCAACTACCTAAAGAGAGATGTCCACAAAAATAGCATTTGTCTGGTAATTCCATTTCTTTAAAATTTATAGTGTATGTGACTATGTGTCTAAAGACGTTCTTGAAAGTCTGCTTAATATATTCTAATTATGATATGGGAGATAAAAGATGGCCAAGAATATCTTGATGGCCCTCCTGTCAAGATGTGGACATCCATGAACTCTCTCCTCATATCTAGACAGACTCAGTGACTGGTTTGACTGGCAGAACATAGCAGAAGTGAAACTCCACCACTTTCCAGGTTTAGCTTGAAGAGAGTGGCAGCTTCCACTTTCTTCTTTTGGAACACTTTCCCTTGGAGCCTTGAGCCACCACGAGAGAAGTGTGACAACCCTGAGGCCCTAGAAGATGAGGAGCCATGTGGACAGAGAGGTCAGTGTGCCAGACACAGGAGTGAAAGAACTATCTTGGGAGTGAAAGGTATCTGAAGACATGTTTGAAAGAATACTTAAAATATTAATTGTATTATCCCTCAATATGGGGATTTCAGATGATTGGCTTTTTTTGCTCATCTCAAAAGAGGTAGTGTAGTGTAAGAATTGAAAACATTTATTCTGGAGCCAGATTACTTGGGTTCAAATACCGTGTCTGTCCCTAACTGTTTAATCTGGGGCAAGTTAACTAGCCTCATGTGCCTCAATTTGCTCATTTGTAGAATGGGGATAATAATAGTACCTGCCTGAAGAGGTTGCTGGGAGGATTGAATGAACTAATCCAAGCAGAGCACTTAGAGTAGTGCCACTGAATGTGAACCACCATTAGCAATAAATGTGTTGTTCCAATTATTTTCCTGAGCCTGTGGAAAAAAGATACCAAGAACGATAATATGGATATACACTTCCCTTCATTCTTAATAGATTCTTTGTTAATGAACCCAATATATAGTATATAGGCTTAAGGAAGTAGGGATAAAATCTCATGTAAGGAATTTTGAGGTTTGTTTTATTCCTTAAGTATAAAGTGCACAATTGGTACCTAAAAGAGAGTAATATACAGCTAAATTTACTGTATTTGGTAAGTATTAGACTAAAGCAAGAAGGAGACACAACCTTAGGAGCTGCAAGAGGAAAATTAGGGCTGGACTGGAAAACTCGTTGAGGACTAGGAGTGTGACCAACAATGAAAGGGAACTAAAAGAAAATCTTCAAGAAGTTAGGAGAGCCCACCAGTTCCCAGAATTTATGTTCTTTGGAAGGCTAGAGAGTTCAAGAAGCTCTTTGGTTAGATCCCATATCACCAAAGTTTTAACTCTAGTTTATTGGGGAATATTTTTCTTATGAAATGGAAGTTAAGACAATACAGGAAATAAGTGAGAATTATAGGATTCCCTCCATGGCTCGATTTAAAGTACAGCATTATCTGTAGATTCATTTCCCTAAAGCTGTGCCAATGCAAGTAAACTAAGTGGAGAGGAAATTCTCCTGATGATACAGGCCAATAAAACCGGCTCTTAATGTATTTTGGATTTGAATAATGCACACTGACTTTTTACATTTATTTGAATGCATTTGTTAGCTGCACTGTAATCTTCACTTTGGCTGTATGGAAATGCCCAAATTATGTGGTAATAAGATGCATATGACCTAGTTCTTAGAAATCATTAAACTAGAGATGGATCTTTCCCTATGATATTTTAATGTCAGAGGGTAAAATATGTTGTTTTATCTTCTTGTCTTAAGGAGTGTAGTCTAGTAAATGTGGGTCTAGATGGAGGATGGATGGAATGGTGGAAACAAACTCAATTTTCTCTTTCCTGAACTAGCTTCAAATAATCTGTTGTAATTCTGGGTCATCAAGTGGGACATATATCAGAATGTCTACTTTATGTTAAGCAGTCTGGAGAATTTAATGGAAGGTTTAAGGATTTGAGAGAACTTTAAGCCTAGTTTTCATAATATTGTATGCAATTATGATACAAGGCAGTATGACATAAGAGCTATGTTATTTTATTTAATGTATATATGTCTGATCTAATTCTGAAAAGAGAATTTCAGCAGTCAAATGAAGTCTGTAACTGAGTTAAAAATTCACAGTATTGAGAGATTCTAGAGAATGAAATTAATTTTATCCAGAAGGATTAGATAAAGTGTTTGAGAATGACTGGGATTTTGATGAATACAATGGGGACCCATGTAAACAACTCAATTGACTGAATCTACTTTGTAAGTCAAAGGGTGATATGTCTCAGCCAAATACCCTAAAAGTATTTTTTGGTTGCTGTTAAGCTTGCTATATGCCATGCACTGGAAATTTAGCATCGTTCTCATTCTCATTCAACTTGCATAAGAGGAAGAACTAGAATTAGAACCCAGGAATCTCTGATTTCAAAACCATTACATTTTATTTTTGATTTCTATGTAAATTAGAACTTCTCAGTAAAATCACCAAAGGAAGGCTACCATTCTTTTTTTTAATTAAAATCAATTTTTAAAAATTATTTATTTGTCAAAGAGAGAGCGAGAGTGAGAGAGTGAATGAACATAAGCAGGGGGGAGCTGTAGGCAGAGGGAGAAACAGCCTCCCTGCTGAGCAGGGAGCCCAATGCAGGACTCTGTCCCAGTACCCTGGGATCATGACCTGAGTTAAAGGCAGATGCTTAACCACCAAGCTACCCAGGCATCCCCAAAACAAATTTTTTTAATTGAAGTGTGGTTGACATACAATGTTATTTTAGCTTTAGAGGTATAATATAGTGTATGAACATTTATATGCGTTATGAAGTGATCACCACAATAAATCTAGCTATTGTCAGCATGTAAATTATTATAACATATTATTAATTATATTCCTTATGCTATACATTGAATCCTATGTCTAATTTATTTTGTAATGGGAATTTGTACCTTTTAATCCTCTCCCCCTATTTCATCATTCCTCTCCCTGCCTCCCCACCAAATTGTTCTCTGTATCTGGAAGTTTGTTTCTGTTTTATTTGTTCATTTGTCTTGTTTTTTAGATTCCACATATAAATGAAATCATATAGTATTTGTCTTTCTCTGACATTTCATTTAGCATAAAACCCTCTAGATCCATCTATGTTATTGCAAATGGCAAGATTTCATTCTCCTTTATGGCTGAATAGTATTCCCTTATTTTTACATACCCCGTCTTCTTTATCCATTCCTTTATTGGTGGGCGTTCGGGTTGCTTTCATCTTGGGTATTGTAAATGATGTTGCAGTAAACATGGGGGGGTGCATATATCTTTCTGAATTAATGTTTTTGTTTCTTTTTAAAAAATATCCAGAAGTAGAATTGATGGATCACATGGTAGTTCTATTTTTAATTTTTTGAAGAACTTCCATAGTGGTTTCCAAAGTGGCTGTACCATCTTGCATTCCCACCAACAGTACATGAAGTTTCTCTTCTTTCCACATTCTTACCAACACTTACTTCTTACCTTTCTGAAAGTAACCATTCTGACAGGTATGAGGTAATATCTCATTGTGGTTTTGATTTGCATTTCCCTGATGATGCATCATCACCCTTTGGGGTAGGAAATGGGTCTTTTCATGTGTCTGTTGGCCATCTGTAGGTCTTCTTTGGAGATACATCTATTCAGGTCCTCTTCCCATTTTTTAATTGGATAGAAGGCTACCATTCCTTATATTTATACATAAAGCATTGGATGCTGGATGAAAAGACACCCATCCAGCATTTTAAAATCATTTGTTTGGTAGAGGCAGAAATTAACCTACAGATAGCAAATAAGCAAACAGAAAACACAGAAACATGACAAAATAATGGAAAACACAGTTTATAAATATTGTAAATAAGTAGATTATATCTTTTGAGATCCAATAATAATGACATTATTTTGCATATGAATGACAGAGTAATAAACACATAAAATTTCAGTTATCTGGCTTAAATAAAGTTCTTTTTAGATTAATATAACCAGAAAAAAAAATGTAGGAGAGTAAATTGTTTATTGACTGTGGTTAATTTAGAGACTATTTGGTAGAGAACATTATGAAATTTAGAAGGTATTTTTCAGAAATGAATAATGTAGAATTTAATTAAGTATAAAATAGCAAAATTAAAAATAGAAATGAATAACATTCATTCATGAGAGGAAGAGAACACACAAAATATAAACTAGTGGAACAACAAAGAGAAATCTTTAACCACAGTGCTGGGAGACCTTAAGTCCTCTGATGAACGTTCCGTGGAGACTAGTGACTATTAAGTGCACACTCCTCAGACTGCACCAGGATTGGAGGTGTGAATAAGGAAGCAGCTGATGTGTAGAATTGGTTTTTTTAAAAAAATGTAAAAATGCTTGGGGTTGACATTTGTTAAAACCCATTCCACTAAGACAGTATACTTTTTTAATAAGTACACAAGAAACCAAAATATCAAAAGATGAATCAATCTTTTCTTTTAAGATCTTTCGGACCTGTACTTAGTCTCACTCCTACTGTGACTCTTTCACTTGGAAATTACTCACAAACAAAAGAACAAGTCTCTCATTTTTGTGGTCATAGGGGATAAGAGATGCTGTTTGAATTATAACAGTATTTTTAAAAATGCTTACTTTATAATAAAATGGCACTCTAATCTGGAGAACAATTCTTTTGCACATTTGCTACCTAATACCCTGCATGCTTTCAATTGATCATCATGATGACTTTAATTATTAAATATGAAATAAATTCCCCTCTTCTCCATTAGGCTATTTAACTTTAATTTTCATAATGTAATGGAGTAAGAAAGGTCAAGGGCTCCCCTCTTGTAGGAAATTTCATTCATCTTCTAGGCCAAGAATGGTCTTAACAAAAGACCAAGTTACATAGGTGCTCAAGGGAATAGGTCCTAGAGGGCAGCAAAGGACCTAAGCCTCTTTGAAAAGGTTTTTTAAGAATTAAGTATTTTCCAGTTGGGCTCTGTATTTTATTTTCCTTATCCCTCTTCCTGCAAATACTAAACCTGTGGCCCATGAGGGGACACATTTGCTGGTGGGCTGTAAGAGGGGATAGAACTCTACTATTCAGTCTTGACGATGATGTGCATATGTGGAGAAAGATAATCCAAGAGTGGGTCTTACCTCAGGGTCACATGTATCACTACATTGGCAAGATTTTAAAAAAAAAATGAGAACATTCAATAAAATGGAAAGTGTTGTTATTTAAGAACTTCAGAGAGCCATACAGAGCATACGTAATTTTCAACCTCAGTGTGCATCAGAATCACTTGCAGGGTTTATTAGAACAGGTTGTTGAACTCTAATCCCAGAATTTCTGATTCTGCAGGAGATGGGTGGTGAAGAGATTGCATTTCTAACAGGTTTCTGTTGCTGTGGGAACCACACTTTGAGAACTCTAAACTGGTTTAGTGACTCACTTTTTTTTTATAGTCTTTTTTTTTGTTTGTTTAGATTTTATTTATTTATTTGACACAGAGAGAGAGGTCACAAGTAGGCAGAGAGGGCAGCAGAGAGAGAGGGGGAAGCAGGCTCCCCGCTGAGCAGAGAGCCCTATGCGGGGCTTGATCCCAGGACCCTGAGATCATGACCTGAGCTGAAGGCAGAGGCTCAACCCACTGAGCCACCCAGGTGCCCCCCGTGACTCACTTTTGTGCCTCACGTGGGTTTTTGATGAGCTTAAATATGGACAACTGCATCTTTGGGGTAGGAAATGGGTCACAGAAGTGCCAGAGTCATAGGCCTATTGCCTTTGGCTGCGATAAGTCTTCACTCTTTAATCCTTGTGTGCCATGTGAATAGTATTACTTTCTAAATGTGCCAAGACAAGGAAAAGTTGGAGGTGCACTCAACTCTATATAACTTAAAGGTTTCCAGTGATTGAATTCTATTGGGAAAAAACTCAGTAGGCATAACTTATCCTGGAATAGAATATTTTAAATGAGGCAAGAGATCACTGAATCATTCCCGTTACACTTTGTTAAGAAGGAGGGAAAGGAATGAGAACATTTGTTGAATAGATCTCTTATGGTAGATGCATGCTAGGTACTCAGTATGTTATTGCGTTTAATTCTTACTATCACTTAATGAGGTAGGTATTCTTTTGCTCTTTTGCTTCATCTAACTGGAATTTAGAGGACAAAAATAATTTGCTCACAGTCACAGAGCTGGTAAGTGAACCAGTTAAACCCAGGTACCTCTCACTTGAAGTTCCAAGCTCTATCAAGTGGCCTCAGGGGTGAAGCAAATCGGGGGACCCTTTCTTTACATCATCCGAAATTGGATCAGCTTCAGAAAAAGTTAAGGTCAAGGTTATATGTAAGTTTCCAATGCAAAGGCTTACCCAATTTAAATATTTCAGGCTGGGGCACCTGGGTGGTTCAGACGATTAAGTGGCTGCCTTCAGCTCAGGTCATGATCCTGGGGGTCCTGGGATGGAGCAAGTGACCGTCCTTTGCCCCTGTGAGGCCAGTTTTCCTGGAAGAACATTGTAGACATTAGATCCATATATAAAGTCAAATTTTTTTCATTAACAGTGGCTTGTCATGCCTGATTAAATGAGATTCATTCTTAGATATGCTTCTCCAGGTTCAACATTGATTTGTCTAATTGGGTTGTGGTAAAAAGGAGAGATTTTTATTAAATCTATGCAAATAACCATATTGCCATAAAAAGTAAGACAGCTCAATTAAAGAAATTATAAATCTGGGGGAACCTAAGAATTAGGTTCCATTTTAAAATATTTCATATCAGGGGCACCTGGGTGGCTCAGTCGTTAAGCATCTGCCTTCAGCTCAGGTCATGATTTCAGGGTCCTGGGATCGAGCCCCACATCGGGCTGAGTTGGAAGCCTGCTTCTCTCTCTCCCACTTCCCCTGCTTGAGTTCCCTCTCTCACTGTGTCTCTGTCAAATAAATAAATAAAATCTTTAAAAAAAATAAATAAAATATTTCATATCAGCTTTCAAAAGCAGATTTTATTAAATTGAGGGTTAGCGATCATTTAAGAAAAAGGAGGAGGTGCTATCTCATACATATACATAAAATTAAAATATTAATAATATTCTAAATAAGTAGTCATAATTAAATTTCCCTCATCTGTTCCTCTAGTCCAGATGCCAAAACTGAATAGTTATGATTAATTTAATCTAGTATAGCCACTAATATGGGCTGGAGGAGAGTAAAATTCTTTATTGGAGTATTCCACATATTTTTTTTAAAGATTTTATTTATTTATTTGACAGACAAAGATCACAAGTACGCAGAGAGGCAGGCAGAGAGAGAGAGGGAAGCAGGTTCCCCACTGAGCAGAGAGCCCGATGTGGGACTCAATCCCAGGACCCTGAGATCATGACCCGAGGCAAAGACAGAAGCTTTAACCCACTGAGCCACCCAGGCCCCCCTCCACATATTATTTTCTAAGACTTTGATCAACACTTTCCCTGAGGTTAAAAGCTAGTTATTAACAGTAAGGCATTGACAAATCTATAAGGCTTTTCCATAACACATAAACTTTCTGAAATATTTACCTTGGTAGCATTTTTACCTTAAAGAAGATTGAGTATCTCTTTTGATTTGACAGTGTTTCCTATGCAGCTCTTCCTCTATTGAATCTGATTAAGATCCCTGTGGAGCAAATCAAATCTAATTATTTGTAGGGTCAAAGCAGAAATTACACCTGACAAATTTAAACAGGCAAGAAAGACATTATCCGAGACTACTGCAATAGGGGATATAGGTTAGATCTAAAATCTTAACTACAGTAAAAACAAAAACAAAAACAAAAACATCAGGAGAGTTTTGAAGAGCTGAGGTGAGGGCATTGTAGGCTACTCATGTTTGCTAAGTGGTATTTCCTATAGGAAAAGTACATTTTCTTGTACTTGCATGACAGGTGATGGTTTTACAACTTAGAGCAAGGCAGTCACTACAGCTAGTCTCCTATTTTCTCACGGAGAATAAGGGATAGGGGCACTATCTTCCTTGATAATACATTTCAAAGAGATGCCTCCTAGGTCTTTGCAAAGGATGGTCCTGGGCTTTAAAACTGGCAAGAGGGTTTTTAAAAGATTTATGTCTTGAAGAGAAAGAGAAAGAATTTATTGTTGCAAGTTTTCTAAAGTAAATAGTCTAAGAAAGATATGTTAGGGGTCTAGCATCTGGAAGAAGCTTGTCTAAAGTTTAGTCAAGCTGAGGAGGACATTAAGACCATCTTGGTCAAGAACATCCTTTTTTTTTATTAGATGAAAGAACAAATCTTTGTGATTTTTCCAGGGATCTTCTGGGAAATGTCAAAGATAGTTTTAGTTATAAAGGATATCCTGAAACTTTAGTTTATTGTGACTTTTTTCTAACCATAGGCTGTCATGTTGGGAAAACAAAGTGAGCAGTTGTCAGAGGAGATTTTGTCAATTTTTGAAGATGGGCTCATGGGTTCCTAAGAAATAACACTTGGTTTTCTATTCAACCAAAGTGAACACAAAATATATTAAAATGAACATAGAAGAACGTTTCTCAAGTATGGGAAACTTAACTCTTTCACAAGTGAAAAAACTTTTGTCCTTAGCACTTTTTTTTAATTAATTGAGTGAATGTGTCCACATAAAGAGCAGAAAAATTATTCTGTTAGGAAACAGAATTCCTGTAATCTAGATAGGTTTATGAAAGATAAAGAATTATCTATAAAGTTGTAGATAAATGTGCTAGAAAACAAGACCATCAAAACTGTGCAACAAATTTGCTAAAGGTTGAATGCACTTTTTTTTTTTTAAGATTTTATTTATTTATTTGTCAGAGACAGAGGGAGAGAGAGCAAGCGAGCACAGGCAGACAGAGTGGCAGGCAGAGGCAGAGGGAGAAGCAGGCTCCCCGCCGAGCAAGGAGCCCGATGTGGGACTGGATCCCAGGACGCTGGGATCATGACCTGAGCCGAAGGCAGCCGCTTAACCAACTGAGCCACCCAGGCGTCACTTGAATGCACTTTTTAAAAAAAGATTTTATTTGTTTATTTGAGAGAGAGAGAGAGAGAGTATGAGCGGGGTAAGTTTCAGAAGGAGAGGGAAAGGGAGAGAGACTCTCAAGCTCTGTGCTGAACATGGATCCTGTTGGGCTCGATGTCATGACCCTGAGATCATGACCTGAGCTGAAATCTAGAGTTGGATGCTTAACGTACTGAGCCATGCAGGTGTCCCAAGGTTGGAATGCATTTTATATATATTTTTCCCTCTAAATTCAGGAGTTATAAACCAAGAAAATAAAATCCACTTGCTTCAACTTTTGTCCTTTACTATGTTTTTTTCATATTCTAGGGCAAACTTACCGTCTACTTTAGGGCAAAACTGTACTCTTTTTTTTTTTCACATGCTCTGCTGTAGTTCTCTCTCACTATTGTATAGTACAGTCTCAACCATTCATAATATTATAACTTTCATTTTTATTTTTTATATTTATATTCTTAAAAATTTTAATTTCAATGTAGTTAACATAGAGCATTATATTAGTTTCTGGTGTACATTATAGTGATTCAACAATTCTATACATTACTCATCATAATAAGTGATCATCATTATAATCCTCTTCACCTATTTCACTCATCCCTCCCCCCCACTTTCCCTCTGGTAGCCATCAGCTTATTCTCTATAGCTAAAAGTCGATTTTTTAAAAAAGATTTTATTTATTTATGTGTCAGAGAGAGAGGGAGAGAGAGAGCGAGCACAGGCAGACAGAGTGGCAGGCAGAGGCAGAGGGAGAAGCAGGCTCCCCGCCGAGCAAGGAGCCCGATGTGGGAGTTGATCCCAGGACGCTGGGATCATGACCTGAGCCGAAGGCAGCCGCTTAACCAACTGAGCCACCCAGGCGTCCCAAAAGTCGATTTTTAGTTTTGTCTTTTTTTGTTTCTTAAATTCCACATATGAGCTAAGTCATATTACATTTGTCTTTCTCTGGTTGACTTATTTCACTCAGTGTGATACCCTCTAGTTCCATCCATGTTGTTGCAGATGGCAAGATTTTGTACTTTTTTTCTTAAGATTTTATTTATTTATTTGACAGAGAGAGCACAAACAGGGGGAGTAGTAGGCAGAGGGAGAAGGAGAAGCAGGCACCCTGCTGAGCAGGGAGCCTGATGCAGGGCTCTATCCCAGGACCCTGGGATCATGACCTGAGCCGAAGGCAGAGGCTCAACCAACTGAGCCACCCAGGTGCCCCAATTTTGTACTTTTTAATAGCTGAGTAACATCTCATTGTGCATATATACCACATCTTCTTTACCCATTCATCAACTGATGAACACTTGGGTTGCTTCCATATCTTTGGCATTGTAAATAATGCTGCTATAAACATTGGGAGGCATGTATCACTTTGAATTAGTGTTTTTGTATTCTTTGGGGAAATACCTAATATCACAATTGCTGGACTATAGGGTAGTTGTAATTTTAACTTTTTGAGGGACCTCCATACTGTTTTCCACAGTGGCTGCACTAGTTTGTGTTCCCATCAACAGTGCACAAATGTTCCTTTTTCTCCATATCCTTGCCAACAACTGTTGTTTCTTGTGCTGTTGATTTTAGCCATTCTGACAGATGTGAGGGGATATCTCATTGTAGTTTTGTTTGTTTTTGTAAATATTTAATATGCAAACACTATACAACACACTACTGCACAACCAGTGGGCCATTAAGAAATCAGATGAAATTGAAATATGTCTCAAAACAAAAGAAAAGAGAATACAATATTCCAAAACCTATGGGATGAAACAAAAGCAGATGTTAGAGTGAAATTTATGCTATAAATGTTGTATTAAGGAAAAAAGTGCAAATAAACAACTTAACAGTATACCACAAGGAACTAGAAAAAGAAGAAAATTTGCTGAAATTTAGTAGAGGAAGGAAATAACAAAGAAAAATCTGAAATACATAAAATATAGACCAGAATAAATAATAACATAACATTGAAAGTAATGACCAGTTTTTCAAAGAAAAACAAAACAAAATTGACAATGCTTTAACCCACTAAGAAAAAAAAAAGAAGACTCAAAAACCAAAATGAGAAATGTAAGAGAAAACAGTACAGCAGACACCACAGAAATACACAGTGTGGTAATAGAATACTATAAAAACTTATATACTAACAAATCAGATAACTTAGGAAAAAAACCCCGATAATTCCTAAAAATGGATGAGTTACAAGATTGAATCATGAATCTTGATTTCATAAAGTAGAAAATCTTAGATCAGTAACAAGAATGAAAGTTAAATTATGAATCAAAAATCTCCTAGCACAGAAAAGCCAGAGAACACCTGGTTTCCTTGGTGAATTCTACCAAACATTAAAAAAAAATTAATGTCAATCTTTATCAAAATTTTACAAATAATGGAATAGAGGGAATACATTGAAAATCATTTCATGAGGCCAGCACTACCTTGATACCAAAGCAGGATAAAAACAGTACAAGAACAAAAAAGTCTAGTTTGTCCATTATAAGTGTTGCCACTCTTTATTTAATTACATTCATTTAATTTATTCATTTAATTACATTCATTTGTGTGATAAATGTTTCTCCATCTCCACACTTTCAATCTGCAGGTGGCTTCAGGTTTAAAATGAGTCTCTTGTAGGTGGTGTGCAGATAGGACTTTTATTTTTATTTTAATTATTTTATCCATTCTGATACCCTGTGTCTTTGACTAGAGAGTCTAGTCCACTTACATTCACAGTAATTATTTATAGATAGGAATTTATTGTCATTTTATTACTTGTTTTGTCATTGTTTCTGGTGATTTTCTCTGATCCTTACTTGTCTTTGTCACTTTTGGTCTTTCCTCTGTGCTCAAAGAGACCCCTTTAATATTTCTTGCAAGGCTTGTTTAGTGGTCATGAGTTCCTTTAGTTTTTGTTTGTGTGGGAAACTCTTTATATCTCTTTCTATTCTGAATGATAACCTTGCTGAATAAAATATTCTTGGCTGTAGATTTTTCCCATTCAGCACTTTGAATATATCATGCCACTTTCTTCTAGCTTGCCCAGTTTCTGTTGAGAAATCCCCAGTTAGTCTTATGGGTTTTCCCTTATAAGTTAAGGATTTCTTTTGTCTTGCTGCTTTTAGCATTTTTTCTTTATCACTGTATTTTGGAAATTTAATTACAATGTGTCTTAGTATTGGCCTGATTTTGTTGATTTTGACGGGAATTCTCTGTGCCTCCTGTGTTTCCTTTCTCAGATTAGGGGTGATTTCTGCCATTATTTTTTGAAATAAGTTTTCTGTCCCCTTTTCTCTCTCTTCTTCTGAGATTCCTATAATATGAAGATTATTACATTTGATGGAGTCACTGAGTTCCCTAAGTGTCTATTCTAGTGTTCCATAATTCTTCTTTCTCTCTTTTGTTTAGCTTCATTATGTTCCATTATTTTGTCTTCAAGGTCACTAATTTATTCCTCTGCTTCTTTCAGCCTGCTGTTCATTGCTCCAAGTGTGTTTCAGTCTCATTTAGTGTGTTCTTCATCCCTGATTGATTCTTTTTAAACTCTTTTATCTCTGTGGTATGAGTCTCCCTGATGTCTTCTATTCTTTTCTCAAGCTCCCTCTGTATCCTTATGATTGTTGTAAATTCTCCATCAGGCATGTTACTTATACCTGTTTTGCTTAGATCTCTGACCATGGCCTTATCTTATTCTTTCATTTGTGATAAATTCCTCTGTCTTGGTGTTTTATCTAAGTCTCTGACTTCTTCTCTGTGTTAGAAAAGCCAATTATGTCTCCTGCTCCTGAAAGTAATGGACTTATGAAGAAGAGGTCATGTAGTGTCTATGGCCTGGCATTTCAGTGAGTATCTTTGTGTGTGCTGCATGCTCTCTGCTGTTGTGTTTTTGTTGCTTTATCCTTCAGGCCAGTCATTCACAGAGGCTCTTCTTGCCTGCTGTGTGTAGTGTTTGGTCCCTGACCTGAGTGTGGTGAGTTTTTACTAGGTGTGCTCTGGTCTGCTTGTGAAATGAGATCTGGTAGCACTTTCATGAGAACTGAGGTCCTATAGAACTCTCTGGTTGGGAGATGTGGTGTGGGCAGGGCTTTGTAGTTCATTTTTCAGAGTGATATTTCCACACTGTCTGGCCCCTGGGTTGTTTGTCTGCCTTTTCTCCAGGTTGTTTGTGGCCTCCTGGCTCTATCCTACCCAAGCCTCCTAACCTTTAATATTGCAGGGTTTAGGGGCACCTGGGTGACTCAGTTAAGTGTCTGACTCTTGGTTTCACCTCAGGTCATGATCTCATGGGTCATAAGATGGAACTCCATCAGTCTCCAGACCCAGTAGGGAGTCTGCTTGAAGTTTCGTTCCCTCTGCTGCTCCCTCCTCTCATGTGCTTTCTCTCTCTCAAGTAAATAAATAAATCTTAAAAACACAAACAAACAAACAAACAAATAAAACTCCAGGCATTAGAGCTGTGGTATGGGCAAAGGTCCAGGCTGGTCTTCTTGTGGAGGGTCCTGCCATCCTGGGGCTGAGGCAGGCTTGACTGAGAAGGGTAGTCCAGCCAGAGTGGAGAGATGTGGGACTTGGTGTAAGTGGGTTAGGCAGCCAGTGTTGTGCTGTGCTGCTTCCCTCAGGTGGCTCTGGGTTTATACTGAGGGATGGGGGAGAGAAACGGCACCTGCAACCTCCTTTTTCCTGGAAAGATGTCTCAGCAAATCCTGCCTCTCAGGTTTGCCCTCCTAGTAGAGTGAATAATCTCCCTACTGTGTGCCCTAGGCATTATCCAAATCACTGTTTCCCCACCATCTGGCCCTGGGTTATTTGCCTTTCCTCTTTCCAGGAGCAGGGCAGTGCCATTGGGGCTCTATCCCTGCCAAGGCTGGTGACTTTAGATATAATCTAAATTATTAGTACTATTTAGAGATAGGATAACATTTCACATTCACCTAATGAAAGGTCAAGACCTTTGTCAATTATAAACCAACAGACACCCAGATACATTGATAGCCCATGGCCTAAGTTGTATAACTTTAGCTATTGGTCAAAAATAAACCAAGAGGCGCCTGGGTGGCTAGGATGGTTAAGTGTCTGACTCTTGATTTCAGCTCAGGTCATGATCTCAGGGTGGTGAGATTGAATCCCACACTGGGCTCTGCTCTGGGCATGGAGCCTGCTTAAGATTCTTATTCTCTCTGTCTCCTTCTCTAAAAAAATAAAAAGTATATAAATAAATAAACAGAAAAACAACTCTCTGGTTCAGATCTCAAGGAACTTTCTTCTTCTCAATGGGTATGAAATCTTAATTGATTTGTGTTCACAAATAGACAAGCAAACAAAAAAGACTAGCAAATCAGATTTCTCTTATCTCTCACCAAACTCCATTATCCACCAAGAAATTCATCAGGTAGTTAGATTACAAACCAAATTCTCAATCATTCCTGCCACCAATGGGGAATTATTTTTATTAGGTACAAACCAGAAGCAAGAACAAATTCAGTAGAGAGGAAACAAAAGTCCTAGAGAAATAATTAGCAAAGTTAAGCTTCTATTGACCTTTGGGATTCACTGTGGAAACCAAGAAAAGACATGCTGTGTTTAAATAGCTAATGAAGTATGCTTCCCTGGCAACCCAGTTTACCTGGTTCCGTGAAGTCAGTCCAGCTGGGCATCTCAGTGCATGATTTGCAAAAGTACTAAAGGATAATTTTCAAAAATGTGAAAATAATACATCGATAGAAATAAAAAAATGAACACATTCAAATATTTTTCTTAACTCGTTAATTAATGAAACCAATAAGAAGTGGTAAACAAAATACATTTGCATTGCTGTGAATAGAAATAATTTGCATTACTATGGAAAGAGACACTTGCATTACTATTAGTTTTTCAGTATGTTAACTTACATCCCTATGGAATCTATCACAGACAAACCAAAAATATACACCTTTTATGGAATCTGAAATTCCTCAGATGGTTTACTAGAAAGCCCAGTATTCCACTGAAAAGATACCCAGTAATCTCTCTTGCTCTTTTCCAATACCTTGACAATTTTTTCCTGACACTGGGAAACATGAATGATCAAAACTGACAGAGATTTATGCCTTCATGGAACTTGGGTTTTAGTTGGTGAAATAGACAATACCCAATGAAACCCCCAAATCAATAAACGTTTAGGAGGCTTTAAGGGCTCTGGAAAAAGAAAAAGGAAAGCAGGGAAGGTAGGAATAGAGTTCTAGTTAGGGGAAAACAGTTTGAAATATTAAGTAGAGTGGTCCAGGTAATGGCCTTGATTTGAGCAAAACCTTGCAGGAAATGAATGATGTTGGGCAAGAGTGTTCTGGATGAAGAATAGTTAAAACAGAGTCCCTAATCTGTGGCTTGTTCAAAAGACAATGATAAGGCTAATGTGGCTGGAATGGAGTGAGTGAGGGGGAGAGAAAGTGCTATAGATTTAATGTTTTGTCTTCCCCAAATTCATGTTAAATCCTAATGCCCAGTGTGAGGGTATCAGGAGGTGGGGCCTTTGGGAGAGGACTCTGCCCTCCTGAATGCAATTAATACCCTATAACAGAGACCACTCTGCCATGTGAGGACACCGTGAGAAGACAGCCATCGAAGAACCATGGAAAAAGCTCTTACCAGACACTGAATCTGCCAGTTCCTTGATCTTAGAACTGTAGATTTGTTCCCAGTCTCCAGAACTGTAAGAAATAAACTCTTATTGTTTATAAGCTACCCAATCTATAATACTTTTGTTATGACAGCCCGAATAGACTAGGGCAGGAAATCGATACCTAGAAGTGGGTGCTGCTGTAACAAATATCTAAACATGTGGAAGTTGCTTTGGGACTAGGTAATGGGTGGAGGCTGAAAGAGGTTTGAAGTGCATGGAATGGAAAGCCTACACTGCTATGAATGGACCATTAAGAGGGATTCTGGTGTGAGCTCAGAAGGAGAAGAGCATTTTAAAGTCTAAATCTTTTTAGAGAATACCTTAGTAATCCTCAACAGACTGTTGGTAGAGGCATGGATGGTGAAGGCCATTCTGATGTGGTCTCACATGGAAATGAGGAGAGGCCGTCCTTTTTATAAGATAGCAAAGAACTTGTGTTTTGTAAAAGATAGAACTTGGCAGTGATAAAATGGGATGTTTAACTGAAGTCATTTCCAAGAGCTTCAGGATTGACAGCATTGAAGGCACAGCTTGGCTCTTCTTGACT
Source organism: Mellivora capensis (assembly GCA_004024625.1). Classification (NCBI taxonomy): domain Eukaryota; kingdom Metazoa; phylum Chordata; class Mammalia; order Carnivora; family Mustelidae; genus Mellivora; species Mellivora capensis. The sequence goes on from PISX010021574.1 coordinate 27,054, forward strand.
GCTTACAGTAAAATATGAGAAGAGAGAAGATTTAAAGACAAGAGCTACTAATCAAAAGGGAAACTGAACTTAAAGCCTTGGAAAAGTCCAAGCCTATTTATATTGCAAGAAGTCAGAAAGTGTTGTTGGGAGAGAACACTGAGTATGGCCAAATGACTACTGGATGAGATTAGTATCCATCGGCCATCTCAACAGAAGCTAGGGACTGTTGTTGTCCAAGAAAATGGAAGAATGATCTTTTTTTTTTTTTAAAGATTTTATTTATTTATTTGACAGATGGAGATCACAAGTAGGCAGAGAAGCAGGCAGAGAGAGAGAGGAGGAAGCAGGCTCCCTGCTGAGCAGAGAACCTGATGGGGGGCTTGATCCCAGGACCCTGGGATCATGACCTGAGCCGAAGGCAGAGGCTTTAACCCACTGAGCCATCCAGGTGCCCCGGAAGAATGATCTTTAAGGCAATTCAGGGATTGTCAGAGCTGTCTTTCCTATCACTTCCATTCGGATTGGATCTTTGGGGCAAGACTTGCAAAGGTTTGGGACGCAGAGTTGTTTCAAGGGAGGGTATGGGATCTTTGAGACCTTGCTGTATGCAGCGGGGCACCACCTCATGTCTTGAGACTTTACTCTCCACACTTTAGTGCTTCAATTCCTTGGCTGTCCAGCTGCTGTGGTGAGCTCCAGAGCAACCTGGGCTGTGTCCAGCAAAGCTATGGAGGCATGGCTACCTCTACCTAGGTTTCAAAGGACAGGGCCTTCTGGCAGAGTCACCAACTTACAGTCCCAGGCAAAGAAATACCATGGGGGCAGGGCTACCCAAAGATAAAGGATCAAGATCATTGTCATAGTCAACATTGAAGGTGGGACCTCTTGTTCCAAAGAGACCACAGAAAGAGCCCTCCTGAGCTCACACCACAGAGGTTATGGCAGAAAAATGGCTGTCTGTGAACCAAGAATTGAGCCCTCTTCCTCCATCTTTAAAAAAAAACCCAGACACCTCTTTGACCCCCACTCCTGCTCTCAACTACTGCCCCATTTTTCTACTCTTTGTTGTAGCAAAATTCCTCAAAAAGATTTGTCTATATTCATCTCCCACTAGTCTTACGAGCCTGCTCCAATCGTGCTTTTGCACCCCTATATTCACACATGTCATTCTACTGAAACTGTCTTCTCAAGGTCATTGGTAACCTCCATATCTCTAGTCATTCATTCTCAGTCCTCATTCTACTTGACTCTTTAGCAGGTGTTTGACATGGTTTTCTCTCCAAACCATGAAAAACTTTCTTCACTTGCCTTCCAGAGTATCATATTCTCTATGACTTCCATATTTTCTCCTTCTCATGCTTTTTCACTAGTTGTCTTAGTTATGGCTGCTGCAGCAAAATACCATAAACTGAGTAGTTTAAACAACAAACATTTATTTCATTCTGGTCATGAGCAGTGTGGAGAATCATGTGACTCTTCTGTGGAAGAGACTTTTCTTCAAGCCAACAACTGGGGGTGGGGTGGACTGGTTTGGTGGTGTTCTTCCCTATAGGTTTTTTGAATAGGAAGTTTCGGTTGTCCCAATGACTGGAAAGTACTTCTGGCATTTAGTACGTGGGGAGCAGGGTTTAAAGATCTAAAATGCATGAAGGATTATCCCTCCCCAAATGTCAAAATTGCCCACATTCGGGAATGCTGTATGAGACCTGATAATATGGTTGAGAATAGCTGAGATGTTATATTCTCTATCTTCAGGCAGCTCTCAGGAGCAATGGTAGAGAGGAAGGGGCTGGGGCATGATGTTGGGACCCTAATTCCATCACATGAATGATAAGCTAGGGCACTTCTCAGGAGGATGAGGAGGCAGAGAGATTGAAGAGGAATGTTTTGCTAGTGGAACTCCCCCCACATAAAAGGAATTTGGGAATGGGGAGTGAGAATCCTCTCCATGTTAAAAATTGGTTGGATGTTGCCTTTATATTCAAACATTTAGTTATGTTTATGTCTTGGGTTACAATTTTTATAATTGCTCCACTGTGTGTTAAATGTTGAATGTTACTATGGAGATGTTTGAAACAATCTCAAGAAAATGTGAGACTAATTTTCTTTTTCTCCAATGAATGACTTGATCTTGTTTTCCCCCTGTATTCTTTATTTATTCCTTCTTTTTTTTTTTTAATTTTACAGCTTTACAAAGCTGTTAATTGATGTTGATTGTCCTTGGTCTATTTCTCTTTCCCTTAGAGAATGACCTGACATTTGATGTATGGATTCTGAATTATTATATTTTTTTCTTGCATTATATCTTTTAATAATGGCAATGTGTCATCATTCTGGTCTGCTTTAAAGGAATTTTATTTATGCTTATGTAGGTTCTTCTAAGCTGTATTTTAGATGTAATAGGGAAACAATTTTCATCTCTATTCTTGTTTTCCTTAGTACTTTGTGGGATTTCTAAGAGGGGGAAAGGGAAATTCTGACAATATGTCCCTGTATTCACAGTGGATGGCCCTTTATGTTATTTCAAAGCCATATTTCAAATTCTAAATGTACAAAAATGATAATCAAACAATCCCATTTTTAAGTCAGTTTTTGTTTTGGATTTTTGACTGTGAAGTATTGCTTGCTCAAGGAATTGGAATAAAGCTAAACATTTTAACTTTTCAGTCTGTCAAGGAGATAGGAAAGCTTTTACACAAATTAAAATATACAGTAGCCATGAAATGACAAAACCCCAAAAACTTTAAATGAATGTGAATTGATACCTTCCTGGGCTTCTTTAGAGTTGGATTTGTGTCAAAGGGATTTTTGTATACCAATGATTCCCAAACTTAGCTGTATGTCAGAACATCTTGAAGAAGTCAGAGAGAAAACCAGGTTGTGGGTAGAAACAGACACATTAACAATTGCATTTTTTTAAAAGTATTTAACAATTTGAAATGTGTTTTCCCCAAAGCAGTGATATGTAGTTCTTCAAAACATGTGAAGTAGAAAGAATGATTTTTTTCTATAGTGTCATATTTCTATATAATTTTACAATTGGATTTGATGTATGAAATTAGCCTTTGGCTTATATAGTCTTCCATTATAAATTCCATTATAATAAATCAGGTAAAATGTTTTAATGTGAATGTTTTCTTTATGGTCTTTAGGAGACCATAAAAAGGGTTCACCTTACTGCAAAATGCACCTAATGATAATTATATCACTTTATACTTTGGATAAATTTTTCATAAAGTGACTTAAAACTGATCTTAGTGATAAATGCTCATATCTGATAATGTAAAGAACTGAGACATTGTAAATGGAAAATAAATGGTTTTATATGAAGTCTTAAGTATTGTTTTATTACATCTGTCCCTATTATAAAGTAGTTTACTTCTTTAAATGTTGTTTATAAAACATATATCTTGTGATTTTACTATAATCCTTTTAAAAAAACAATTAGATTTTTTTACAAACTTACTTTATCTCTGATAGAATATCTTAGAAAATCTAATTATGCCTCATATGTTAAGCATTTCCTTTATGTACTTGAGCGGTAAGGAAATGTGACTTAAAAATGCCTATGCCACTAGAACGTTCTGATAAATATAATCTTGGAAGAAACTTCTCTAGAGACAGAGGGATTATTTGACACTTTCTTGGCAACTGTTTTGGAACCATAATCTCTGAATCTCTGAGTGCAGATTGTCATTGGACAATTAATTGTAATACTTTTGAGCATCAACTGAATTGAAGAATAATTGTGCTCTTTCTGGTTAAAATGAATAAGTAAAATCATAAAAATTATAACTGTATAGGTGATGTCTTAAATTTTTGTTTATTTTTTTGTCTGGCTAAAGAAAGAAAAAGCAGTACCAGCCTACTTTTTCTGGTAAGAATATCCCACAAATTATTATTGTAATTATGTTCTCTCTGAGAAAGTTAAAATAATATTGCCTATGTATTAAGTGTTCGACATTAATACATTTTTAGTTTGGAATGTGTTCTGGATCAGAGGTAACATCATCCTGGTCAATGAGACCTAGCAAGAGAACTGCTTTGATTTCTTCATGTGTATGCTTATGTAAGAAGGACTGTGCATTTTCCCTCTAGTGCCCATGCCTGCCAATTCCAATGTGTATGTCAACTGCACTTAGTTTCAGTCTAAACACCAGAGAATCTTGAAATTTACTTCCGACAGCTTCCTTTTTTTTCTTCCTTTAGCATATGCTCCCTAGCAGGATCTATCTACTTTTGTTCATGGTCTAGTGTTCAGGTCGTTGTATTTTGTACTAGGTATAATTTACAGTAGTTTAACCCTCCAATAAGTCTTCATCCACCCATCGCCATTTAAAAAAAAAATCTCCTAATCTTTTCCCTCTTGACTTCATCATTCTGATCTAAGTTCCACAGAGTTGGAATAGCTACTGAGTAACTTCTTCAGAAAGGGTATCCACGTAGTATGTTTTCCATACATGTTAATTTGACTCAGCTTAGGAAAGTTTACTTCAATTTCATCTTTGATAAATTGCATCTGTTCTAATAATTCTTGTTTTTTTTTCCTCAGAAAAATCAAGAATTTTTAATCTCCATTTTTCTTCCCTTTTACTCTCAGCCTTTTCATTTATTTTTTTTATCTTCTCTCTGCATTCTGTGACATAAAATCAAGTTTATACTTTTCATCACTCTGTGGTCCTCTGTATCATCTCTGCAACTTTATTACAGTAAATAATATTTTATTTTTTCTAATATTTGCTTAAAATACTCACATTTTAATTTTACCCCTTAGATCCCTTTTGACCATTTTTATTTATTTTTTTTATCATTATTTTTAATATGGGACCTTTAACATGGGGCTTGAAATCACAACCTTGAGATCAAGACCTGAGCTGAGGTCAGGAGTCGGATGCTTAACCCACTGAGCCACCTGGATACCCCCAGCCATCTTTATTTTTAACTTCACTCTGTTACCCCTTTGGACTTCTCTCTCTCTCTCTCTCTCTCTGTGTGTGTGTGTGTGTGTGTGTGTGTGTGTGTGTGTGTTTGTTTTAGGATTATTTATTTGAGGGAGAGAGAGGGTGGGGAGAGAGGCAAAGGGAGAGGGAAAGAGAAAATCTCAAGCAGACTCCCCACTGAGTGTGGAACCAGGCAGTGAGCTTGATCTCACACTTCTGAGATGATGGCCTGAGCCAAAATCAAGAGTTGGATGTTTAACTGATTGAGACACCCAGGCGTGTGTGTGTGTGTGTGTGTGTGTGTGTGTGTGTGTTTGATAGAGGTCATGACTTTTTAGTTTTTTGGGGAAAGTGTAATTATATTTAAACATTTTCCTCTGATTCTTGTAGTTTATCATTTTTAGAGAATTGCTTTCCTTTTTACTATGTTGTCTCTTACTTGATCCTCAAGATTTTTGCTTCAGCTCATCATAATTTTCCTCCCTTTGTTTTTTCTTATGATAAATAGCTGTCACTTACTGAGTACTAACTCCAGCTTTGACACTGTGCTAGATATTTCCAGACATTAGGGATTATTATTTCCATTTAACAGATGAAGAAGCTAAGGCTTAGAATGTAGAAGTCAGGATTAAAATTCATGTCCATGTGCATTCAAGGGCCAGGCTTTCTCTCTGATCTCTGGAATGAAGAGAGCTCTTTCCACCTAGTATATTTGTAAATAGTTATAGTAATAGTAACAGTCCAAGTTTCTGGACTACAATTAGCCAACTTGATGCCATTGAATTCCGCATACATTTTTCATAGAAACCAGGTAGCTCTGTAGTTATGAGGCTAATTCCTAATACCTCAGAGTCAACTGTTTTTGCTGGAGTGAATGAAGTGTTCATTACTTTCTTTCCACTTCTGCTTAAAAAATTGAGCACTAGGAAGCTATACAGGACTGTACAGCTACCTGAGCTCTTTTTGTTTCTACCTGAAGTATTTTACTAGTGGGGTCTATACTCCCTCAGAACCATATGACAACATAGGATTTCTTTCTCTGTTTTTGAGCTGTTGTTTATTGGAGATGTGCCTACAGAAAGAGAAACTGAAGAGAGAGCCAAGGTGCACAACTCTGATTGCTTCAAAATGCAATGTCCACTCAGTATGGAGTGACTGCTCAGCTCTACTCAGCTTGCACAGCTCCAGAAGTTTTGACTGAATGATTGAAAGTGTACCTTCCCTACATTTTTTAGGATGGGCAACCTATTTTTCCAGCTGGCAAAGTATTCATGAATCACAAATTGTGTTTCTCAGTAAGTTTGATCAATGATATTGGTAAGGTATAGTTATGGAAAAATTCTCCTGCTTTCTAGCTATAGGTTGACTGTTACCCTTATTTTTTGTTGCTTCTCATCTTTAAAA
>PISX010021575.1:0-33357 GCA_004024625.1 Mellivora capensis
AAAAAAAAAAAAAAAAAGAAATACAGAGTAAGTTTCGAGATTCCAAGTTCTCTATATTGAGTTCTTTTCTTTTTTTTAAAGATTTATTTATTTATTTGAGAGAGAGAGAGAGAGAGAGAGCATGAGCTAGTGGAGGGGCAGAGGATGAGGTAGAGAAGCAGACTCCCCAGGGAGCACAGAGCTGGACATGGGGCTTGATCCCAGGACCCCGAGATCATGACCTGAGCTGAAATAAAGAGTTGGCTACCCATCCAGCTGAGCCACCCAGGCACCCCTTGAGTTATTTTTTTTTTTAACAAGGTATGCCTTTATTAGAGTGCTCTACCAGCAAGTTGAGTACAGCTTTTTTCAGCTTAGTCTGCAAATATCTACTAAAAGAAATACTATTTTCAAAAGATATGGTGGTCATACATAACATTATTTTCCTTCTATTTTAACTTGACATCTATTTAAAATAACTAAGGGTAGTTATGCTGACTTCCTATTGACTCATGAACTCCACTGTAAGAATTTATAATTAAGAAATAAAAAATGTGCATAAAGACATATATCTTGAAATATTCCCTATAGCATTATTTATAAAGTAGCAAAATGAAAACAACCAATAAGTCAAACAGAGTCAATTAAAATATGGTTTCATTTACTTGTGGAGCATAAGGAATCACACGGAGGACATTAGGAGAAGGAAAGGAAAAGTGAATTGGGGGAAATCGGAGGGGAAGACAAACCGTGAAAGACTGTGAACTCTGAGAAACAGAGTGAGGGTTTTGGAGGGGAAGGGGTGGGGGGGTTGGGAGGGCCTGGTGATGGGTAATAAGGAGGGCACATATTGCATGGAGCACTGGGTGTGGTGCATAAACAATGAATCTTGGAATACTGAAAAAATTAAACTAAATTAAAACATAAAACAACCTAATTTCCTTATAATTAGAGACTAATTAAATAAAATAATATACAGCAATGTTATAGCACCCTGCCATTAGAAAAAAGTAATCTTAGAAAAATTCTTAATGATGTAGAAAATGTTTCACATTGTAAATGCGAAAATATAAGTTTACAAAACAATATTGATAACATACTTCTAATTTTGTAGAACATACGTATACAGTATATTCCAAAAATGTACATTATCTTTGGGTGTTGTAATTAAGACTGATGCTTATTTTCTGCTTTTTTATTTTTCTGTATTTTCCAAATTTTGACAACAAATGTTGTCATTTTGGTAATCGGTCGGGGGGGGGGAGCTGTCATTTAAATAAAAATTATGCTAAACTGCCTTCTATAATAAAAATTATTTCAGTAAAAGCTAAATTTCTATAACAGGAGATGCATACAACCTAACCATTTACTTTCTTCCTAGTTCTTCAACTGAATGTTAGTACCCATCAGCAACTGCCAGGTTGAATATGGCATGACCATGCACTAGCTGGACTACTGTAAAATATGTAAATTACAGAAAATGAATTTCTTACTTATTCAGTGACTGAATTATGTGCCAATGTTTATTTGACACATTTTGTAGATAAATAACAAATGTTTTTCAAACACATTTTTCTTTGTTAACTTCAATAGTCTGAAAATAGCTCTTAACTGTGTGGTGACAGAAATGCCATGGAATTACAAAATTAAATTTTTTTCCCAAACCCCAAATTCATAGTCTGTGAAAATCTGACATTTATGACCACTTGCATCAAACTGAAATAAGTCTTTATTTTACAAAGCTTTACATCAGTTCTCTACAAAGAACTTTCTAATGTTATATCATATGCATAAAATAAAGGCTATCTTATTAAAAAATCTTCTATATTTATTTCTCACTCACAAGTAAGGGAAAGGGCTATATTCATATAAATATTAAAATGTCGGGGCACCTGGGTGGCTCAGTGGGTTAAAGCCTCTGCCTTGGGCTCAGGTCACCATCCCAGAGTTCTGGAATCGAGCCCCGCATCGCATCGGGCTCTCTGCTCAGCAGGGAGCCTGCTTCCCCCTCTCTCTCTGCCTGCCTCTCTGCCTACTTGTGATCTCTGTCTGTCAAATAAATAAAAATTTTAAAAATCTAAAAAAATAATAATAAATAAATATTAAAATGTCTATTCGTACAGGCACCTGGGTGGCTCAGTGGATAAAGTGTCTGCCTTCTGCTCAGGTCATTATCTCAGGGTCCTGGGATTGAACTCCACATTGGGTTCCCTGCTCAGTGGGGAGTCTGCTTGTCCTCTCCCCTGCTTGTGCTCTCTCTCTCCCTCAAATAAATAAATAAAATCTTAAATAAATAAATAAAATATAATGTCCATTCATATATTGCTTTTCGTGTGAACTTATAAATGAGGATTCTATTAATTTTGAGAAGAGAGTGCACAGTGTTCAAGAAGACCCAGACTGGAACCATGAACTCTTCAAGGCATTACCATGAAGTTTCATCTCTAAACGTTTACAAGGTTGGCCCAGATACAACATTAGGTCAGCTTTTCTTCAACTGAAATGGCTTTCCAAATTAGGAAAATACTCATTCATTCATTCATTCATTCTTTCAGTATATGGTAGTAGTATTTTGAGGTCTGCTAGATCTTGAGTATACATTAGTGATTAAAACAGAGTTCCCGACCTTATGAAGTTTCTAAATTTGTGAGAGAAACAAAGAATGAACATAGGAACAAGTCAAGAATCGAATAATGTCTACTGTGATCAGTGCTATGAAAGGAATAAGTGCGGTGCTGGTGTAAAGTCTATCAGGGTGAACAAGAATTTGCAGAAACTATCACAAAGCACTTGCAAAGGAAGGATAGCTAAATGGAAATCGGGGGGCACTTGCTGGCTCCGTCTGTGAAGCATGTGACTCTTGATCTCAGGATTGTCAGTTTAAGCCCCCCATTGGGTGTAGAGATTACTTAAAAATAAAATCTTAAATAATAATAAAAAATTGAGATATGAAGGGTAGGAAGCAGCATGGATGAGTGGAGGAAAGAACATTTCAGGAGCAGGGACAAGGGCAAGAGTTCTAAGGCAGGAAAGCAGTCAGTCTGCTCAAGGAATGGAGAGACCAGTGGCCCTAGAGTGTGTTGAGCTTTGGGGAACTCAGTACCAAAGACTTCCTTTGGGCCATGCCATGATGGGAGAGGCAGGTATCCAGAGCACAGGTGGAAAGGTCAGAGCACAGGTGGAAAGCAGGATAAGGAACATCGTTCATCGTATCAAGAAGGAAAAAGAGGATGTGTGTGAACACAAGAAAGTTAGGTAAGCAGGTGTGGCCATACGAAGTCAAAGGAAATGCCTTCTCTTTTATCTGGCAAGAAAGAAATCAATGCATGTGCTGACAGGGAAGGGAGAGATGGATGTAACCAAAGTTTAAGGAGATATGGTCCAGCCTGAAATAGCTTCTCTGACGAACAGCAGGGAGAAAGAGAGAGAGCTAAGAAAATAGAGATTGCTGGGTAGTACCTAGGTCCCAGCTGGTAAAAGGCTGTGGATTTATACTTTTAATAACAGCAAACTAAGTCTTTGGCCAGCAGGTTATAGAATAGCAAGTACAGTCAATCTTATTTACGTGAAATCATATGCATATATCTTTGGGCACATAGGCAGAGAGAGATGTCTAAGAGAAAATTCATCAACATGTCAAGCACTATCTGCTTATGGGGTAAGTGATTTTGACGTATACGTTATTCTTTATCGCTTGAATTGTTTAATAAGACTCATTTCATTGTTATATTTATTTCATATTTGCACATCACTGGAATTGATCATATTGCCAGTGGTGGCAGGGGATTTAGAGAACTATAGAATTCTTGATCTGAAAGGGACTGTCTTGTCCTTTTATCTTTTCCTTTTAAATATGAGGAAAGTGAGGCCCAGAAAGAGGAAGTTCCTCTTTAAAAATGCTTTTAAGGATTTAACTGCAGAGATGGGTGAGTCCCAGGTGTCCTAACTCCTACCCAAGAGTATTTTCTTCTTTTTTTTTACCCAAGAGTATTTTCTTTTCTTTTTTTTTTTTTTTTTTTTTTTTTTTTTACCCAAGAGTATTTTCTATGCGAAATTCAAATAGGGTATTAAATTTAAAATAATGTATAGAAGACTGTCTTTAACATGGGTGTTGAAGGCACTTTTTGGATAATGACATATCCAGTTTGAGGATGACATTTCCAAATATGTATATACGTGTATCTATGTGTATATATTTGTGCATATATATGTATACACACCCAACTTTAAATCTAGATTGCATATACATATTATCTACTTTTATCTTAGAAACTACATCTCTCTACAGATACCATATTGGGCACATAGATGGGGAATTTGATCCGCCAAATCTTCTCCACCGTTATCCTGTGGACAGCCAGGGGCTGTCAGAGTCACAGATGAAATTTCTCAAACTGACAACTGACATTCATAAAATACAATTATACCTTATTGCCTTTTATAGTGAGATGTTAAGGGGACACCGGAAATTAATTAGAAACACAAAGAGGGCCATCTGGGTGGTTCAGTCAGTTAAATGTCTGACTCTTGATTTTGGCTCAGGTCATATCTCAGGGTCATGCACTGGGCATGGAGCCTGCTTAGGATTTTCTCTCTCCCTCTGACCCCCTCTCCACCCCATTCTCATGTGTCCTTTCTCTAAAAACAACAAAAACAAACAAACAGAACCCCAGAAAACCATAAAGAAAGCAGAGAAACTTTTAAATAAAACAAAACAAAAATACTATCGCCTTCTCTTGCCTTCTGTTTATTCATGCACATTCAACTTTACACATCTGCTTTTTGAAGGAATGTGGGAAGGACACCTGCTTAAATGGCATTTATGTGTATTGTGGATAGCCCTGAGCTAGCTAGAAGAGTTCAGAGTACAGGGAAGAGCTCATCAGTGTCCCCTCTAATGTCTTTACATGTCTTTACATGGTCTTTACATGTTTAACCCTGACATCCAAAGCAAGATACTTTCATGGCCTGAGCACATCCCATGAGCCTCCTTTCTGATTTCTCTTAAGAAAACTGGCCTTCCTGGTAAGCCCAATGCTTGCTCTAGAGCTGGAACAGTGACCAGACCTAAGCCAGCCAGTGCCTCGCAGTGGTCTCAAGATTGGCTCAGTGTTGCACGTGTGTACCCATCAGAGCCTTTGGGCCAGCATGAACCTTCTGCAGAGACTATAGAACAGGAGCAATATTGTTTCCACTGGACTTGGACCTGAGAAGGCACAGGCTGGGACTGCCTTAGCAAGAATCTGTCTGAGAGGGAGCCAATGCAGGTGAAAGTGCAGCTGAGGGACAGAAAAAATGATGAGGTTTCCATTTTTTTTGAAAGTTAAACTTGTCAAATATTTTAAAGTTCATATGGTTCAATCTAATCAATTTTGATGACCTTGAGTTGAACTCCTGACCTGAAGCCAGTTCTAACCATGGACTAGCAGTCACATAACCAATAAGTTCCCTGTTTTATAAGCAGGATTGGATGTTATTACTTTTTTTTTAATTGGACAAAACAATGAATCCACTTTCTTAGTTAAAGTTGAGGTCAATTGTACATAAGAGAATGCTGGAGAGAGAGGAGAGGGTGATGAGCACTGGGTGTTATATGCAAGTAATGAATTGTTGAACATCACATCAAATGTACTATATGCTGGCTAATTGAACATAATAATAAAAAATAAAATAAAACAACAGTCACACACACACACACACACACACACACACACACACACACACACAGGGGGATTCCATCTCAACTCCACCAAAGGGAAAAAAAAGAGGGTCTTGGGACGGTAGGGTCAGGGAGGAGCTGGGAATTGGCCTTAGAGGCAGAGGATGGGACATAGAGAAGAGCTCCTCCCTAAACCCAGCTGGGCTGGGTCTCTGCTTGAGGAAACATTCACCCAGTAGAGCAGAACTAGGGCTGGGGAATGAGGTGGGGGTGGAAACATAGAAGAAGGCTTTAATATAAGGTCTACTGTCATGCAAATCCCATTTTAGCAATCTGGAAGAAGCCATCAAGCTGAAGAAGGCCACGTATTTGCATCTCCTAGAGTCCCTAGAGTTTGCAGAATGGAGCCCTGGAATGGAAAGGGTGGGAAAGAATCATGGAGGGAGATCTGCAAAGGGCTCTCCTTGAGTATTCAACAGCCCTGGTCAGCATGTGCATGTGAGGGGGCTCCCCATGGAGGAGAGAGGACCAACTAAAGGATTAACATTAAGAGTACCTGATCTTACACAGGACTGGGAACTGCACTAGGGCCCACTGGCCAGAATGGAAAAGCTTCAATTTACAGGCACTGTATAGAAGACTCAGAGGAGACTTGCCTCAGCAGTGGGGAGTAATTAGCCTCAGATCAAACACCTCTCTGGTCCTAACTAACTATCCTAAAAGCAAGACCTGAAAGGACCCACCTGATTCCAAGTAACTTAATTCCAGAAGTAAGCTCAATAGTATTTGTAGAAAAAACACACATACACACAACACACATACACACACCCACACCATCATCAAACAAGGTAAAATTCACAATATCTAGTATCCAAGGAAAAAGTACCATGCAGAGAGGAGGATACAGTCCATGATGACAAGAAAAATCGATTGAAATTAACATAGAAGTGAAACATATGTTAGAATTAGCACACAAGGACATTGCAATAACTCTAAATGTACTGCAGATGTTCAAGAAGTTGAATGGAGACACAGAAGATTTAAAAAGAAAAAAAGACCCAAATTTAATTTCTAGGGATGAAAACTATATTTGATATAAAAACTATATAAATAAAAACTATATTTGATAGGATTAATGGCAGATTAGAACTATAGAAGAAAAGACTGGTGAATTTAAAGACACAGCAATAGAAACTACCCAAAATGAAATGAAGAATAAGGAATTTTTTTTTTAAGATTTTATTTTTTATGACAGAGAGTGTGAGAGGGAGCTGGAGAGGGAGAAGTAGGCTCCCCGCTGAGCAGGGAGCCCAATATGGGGCTCAATACCAGGAAACTGGGATCATGATCTGAGCCAAAGACAGATGCTTAACGACTGAGTGACCCAGGCGTCCCAAGAATAAAGATCTTTATAGTGGACAGAGCACCAATGATCTGTGGGACCTCTTCAAGAGGACTAACATAAGAATTGGAGTCCCCAGAGGAAGGCAGGGCAAAAAAGAAAATTAGAGAATAAATGTTGAAAAATTTCCAGATTTGCTGAAAACTATAAGCCCATGGATCCAAGAAGCTTCAAAAATTCCTAAGCAAAATAAACATGAAGGAAACTACACTAACGTACATCGCAATTAGATTGCTCAAAACACGATACAGAGAAAAGTCTTCAACACAGCCAGGGAGAAAAGACATGTTATGCAGAGAGGAAGGAGGATAAGGATTATGGAAATTTTCCTGTTCAAAGCAAAACAAGTGAGAACACAGTGAAGCAACATCTTCGAAATGCTGAACACAAAACCCCTCACAACCTAGAATTTCATACACAGCAAAAATGTCTTTCAAAAACAAAGATGACATAAAGACTTTTTCAGACAAAATGAAGCTGAAAACATTTATCACTGGCAGACATATGCCACACAAAAAAAGAAAGTTAAAGAAAGTCTTTCCAACAGAAGAGAAATGATACCAGATGGAAATATTGAGCTACACACGGGAATGAGAAGCACTAAGAATGGTAATAATATCACTTATTATATGTCCAGTATACCTCCATAAAGTGTTAAGAAATAAAATATATGTATGTAAATAAAATTTGCATAAAGATGTATTTATTGAATATCTGCTGTATGTTTCACATATTCTCTTTTTTTAATAAAGTTTTTTTGTTGTTGTTATTTGCCAGAGAGAGAAGAGGAGAGCAGGCAAGCACAAGCAGGGGGAACGGCAGGCAGAGGGAGAAGCAAGATCCCGCTGAGCAAGGAGCCTGATGTGGGACTCGAAACCAACATCCTGGGATCAGGACCTGAGCCGAAGGCAGATCTTAACCAACTGAGCCACCTAGGCGTCCCTGTTTGACATTTTCTATGCTGAGGAAAACAACACTGATTGGATCTATTCCTTGTCCCAGAATGGCTTGCCAACTATAATGAGATGAGAGAGACCACAATGAAAAGCTCCAGTAATTAAAAAAACAAAACAAAAAATAAGTTCCTCTTTATCTCACAACTTAAAATGCCAAAGAGAAATGAAGGATTTGGCTCTACTATTCCTTGTATTTGATGGAGATTCAGATACACTTTCTTCCTCTTCCTTAATATTTCCTACTGTTACTGAAGATAACTTTCCTTTTCACTTTGTCCTTCAAAGTCCTTTACTTTGGTAAAAATCCTTCTTCATTATTTTCCCCCTAAAGTGAGTGAAATTAAAAGCCATGAACTATGTCCTTCTCAAGTCTGATATCAGATCTCTATTAGTCTCTTAATAGCAACTGCAATTAGACCAGAGTCTACATTTTTTTCTTGAAAGTGAACTTCCCAAATCGGTTTCCTCCTGGGAATCTTATCAACGCAGGATTTCTCACTTCATCTCCATGGGTGACAACTTAATATATGAAAATCAAAATGTAAAGAACTTGTAAATTGAGGGTGATGGTCTATGTTAGAAAAGATTTTCATGAAGAATTCCTTCAACATTAAAAAAAATATATTTGACAGAGAGGCTGAGGTGAGGAGATGGCAAGGAAAGGAAAGGTTGTGAGACTGCCAGCTGGAGGCTGAGGAAGCTGTTAATTAGAGGGTGGAAGAGGATGAAACATTTCTGAAATTATAATGTCAGTCAATGAGAAAATAAGAATATATTAGTATACAACCTCTGTGGAAACAAACGGAATGAAGGAATTAAAGTAAACTCGGCACTTTGTTAATATATTAGTGAACCATCTGTAAAGTGATTTTCTAAAAAGAAAATTGGTTTCAGTGGAAGGCTCTTGTTGAAGAAGGTAGTGAGGGTGGTGGGGAAGATAAAACAGTAGTCATGAGCTTGGGATTGGAACTCAGACTTCCTAGCTTTGAATCCTGGCTCACTCGTGGAACATGTGTGTGAGCCTCCAGGGAGCCTCCTCATCAGTAAGATGCAGACAATAAGAGATCTCTACTAAAGAGAGATGCTTCCATTGAGCACAGATCCGTGCACAAAATATTTCATATACGACAATTATTATTATTATTATTATTATATTATTATCCAGAAACTTCCTCTAGTTATTCCGCCTTCACCATGGAGAGTATAAATTTTATAATTCAGGAGAACAAGTACAGTAAAAATAATGACAGTTGAAAACAATTGCTCCCCCCTTCCCTACATCACCTCAGTGAATATGCCCTCCTCAAGTCTAAACTGACATGGTGTCAAACCCCTCCTTAATGTCACCTGTCTCGGGTGCCTGGGTGGCTCAGTTGGTTAAGCAACTGCTCTTGGCTCAGGTCATGATCCGGAGTCCTGGGATTGAGTCCCGCAAGGGGCTCCAAGCTCCACGATGAGCCTGCTTCTCCCGCTGACCTTCTCCCCCTCTCATGCTCTCTCTCACTGTCTCTCAAATAAATAAATAAAATCGCAAAAAAAAAAAGAATACATCACCTGTCTCCCAAGAGCAGTCTTCCGTTTTTATGGATCCACCTGAAACTGGGCAAAGAAAACTTAATCCTTTTCAAGGATGAGTGACTTCTTTCCATTTTGAAATCATAATTAAGCATACTGAGTTCTCTGCTTCTTTGATCTGAATCATTATCATGAACTCTTTGGCAAATTTTAGTAGGCCATCTATAAACTAATTTTATATTGTTTCTCATCACTGGTAAATCTGACAGGGGTTGAGTATGTAGAAGTGGAAGTCCCTAGGAACCTGTCAGTCTGCTCTGCCAGCAAGGAACAATCAGGTGTCAGAAAAAAAAAAAAGTCACCTGCCTTAGTGCAGCATCGCACTTTTCATGGCAGCCTTTTGAACGTTTTGAGAACGTGAAGAATACAGGACTGCTTTAAATTCACACATACTGAAAGGGAGCATATTGAGAAATTTCACTAAAGAGAGATGTTTTCTCTCTTGCCCCAAAGGCTCGCTCCTCAGGGCTGCCACAAGCTAGCACCTGAACTTAAATCGACATTTCAAATCAAGGAGCCTGACATTCAATTATGAGATGAATAAGACAGCAGTCTTTGCCTTCAAGGATTTACAAGGATACAGAAGCTACAAATGTTACTCTTCTAAGGTTCTATAACAGAAAATGTGCTTTCGAAGTCCAAAGGCTCTCAAGATAATGGTGAAGAAAATGAAAAGTTGTCTGGAATGAAGAAGTGGCATCTGACCTGGGCCTTGAATGTTGTGTTAGACACTGGCAGGTGGAGCTGCAGAAATTGGGGTGAATAGGGCATTCCGTTTGCGGTGGCTGTTACAGGAAGATGCTGAATGGCCAACCATCTCTGTTCGCCCAGAACTGAGGGGTTTCCTGGGACACAGGCCTTTCAATGTTGCTGAGAAATACCATGGCAAACCAGGAGGAGGTGTCATCCTAGGATATGCAAGAAGGCCTGGAGCTGGTTCTGAGAGCATCTAATGACTTAGTTTGACAAGGGCAGTTTCTGAGAGCTAGTGTGTGAGTAAGTGACCTGTATCTCAAACACCTAGAATGCTTGTTAAAAATAAAGATGACTTGGGGGCACCTGGATGGCTCATTTGGTTAAGCATCCCACTCTTGATTTCAGCTCAGGTCATCAACTCAGGGTCTTGAGATGGAGACCTGCACTAGGTGTGGAGCCTACTGAAGGAAGGAAGGAAGGAGGGAGGAAGAGAGGGAGGGAGGTTGAGAGGAAGGGAGATGCCTTAACCATACCCCTGATTTATTAAATCAGAATTTTCTGGTGGTAGAGCCTAGCTGTATGTGTGTTAAACAAGTTCTCCTGGAGATTACTAATCACAATATGATCTGAAAACTAGCAGAGAACATAGGGTTTGCATAAGGAAAACAAATCTAAAACACATCTCATATACTCACTACTTAAATATTCAATTGTTTATAGTATAAGGACTATTCTTTTTTCTGTTATAGTACATACTAGTTATCAACTGCTGTGTAACAAATTAGTCCCCAAATTAGCCACTTAAAACAACAAACATTTACTACTTCGTCAGGTCAGGAATCCAGAAGAGTTTAGCTGGATGGTTCTGGCTTAGGGTGTCTCATGATATTGCAGTCAAACTGTCAGCTATGGCTAGAGTCATCCCCAGGCTCAGTTTGGGCTGGAGGATACATTTTCAAGGCCAAGGTCATTCATGTGATTGTCTGAAGGCCTCAGATCCTCCCTGAAGGTTGGCTGAAGGCTTCAGATTCCTGCCTCCTAGGCTTCTCCATTGGGCAGACCAACTCACTGTAGTGTGGGAGGGGGTACATAAGAAAGATGTGACTACCAAGGAGGTGGGGGTCATTGGAAACCACCTTGGAGGCTAGCTGGTACATGTCACTCTCAAACTGGTCCCGCTACATAGATCTCAGACTGAGGCTCAGAAAGAATACAACTTTCCCCATTACTCTACAGGTAATGTTATGGCAGAAATGGGACCAAAATCAAGATCTGTCTGATCTTTAACTTGCCCCAAATTTACAGTAATAACTATACTAGTCTTCTTCACAAAAAGCATTCAATAAAAATTATATGAAATTATATTTACTATGATACTGATTTGTGTCATCACTAAACAATATAATTATACATCTAATATTAAATAAAATTAACATTAAATAACATAAATGTCATTTCTGGAAAGGCCAGCCCTTCTTTATGAATCTTCTCCCTTTCTCCCAGTGAAACACACATGATTTTTTTTTTCTTTTATTGGAAAAACAAGGTGTGTATGATAGGGGGAGACTGTGATACTTATACTCCCAAGAGGAAGAAAATGCTGAGTATTTTGCATGAGTCATTCATACAATTCTCACTTGTGATATTTTCGAATCACAGAATTCCAGTAGGGAAGTACTGAGAGAAAGACAAAATCTTTTAACAAGAAATAAAAAATTGTGGCACGCCCTGCATTTTAGAGGATCAACTCCCTTGTAAATTATGCCAATTCTATGGCTTGGCCTTTCCTTTGCTCTTAGTAATTCTGATTTTTTTTTAAAAGATTTATTTATTTATTTATTTATTTATTTTAGAGATAGAGTGAGAGTGTAATGAAGGGGGAGGTAGAAGAAAAGGCAGACTCTGTGCTGAGCACCGAACCCAATGGAGGCTCAATCCCACAATCCTGAGATCGTGACTTGAGCTGAAACCAAGAGTCAAATGCTTAACTGACTGAGCCACCAGACACCCCTGGTTTTTTGGGGTTTTTTTTGGGGGGGGGGTTAAGTAATTTTGATACTGTTTAAAGAGGAAGACTATATCCCAATGATCAGTAACGAGATTTATTTTACACACACACACACACACACACACACACGTTTTTCTTATTCACCTGATTCTCAAACTGATTGAAGGTCTGTTTTCGGAGTTGGACTGGCATTGGTGATACCTTTCTGTCTCCTCTTAGTTCCCAAATGTTTTCCCCTATAAAAGAACCCACCTGCAGAAAAGGATCTGCTAGCAGCCATTTACTACACAATATAAAATTAACCCAGCTGTTACTTTTTCCAAGAAAATTTGCCATTTAAATGTTATCACTGACTGCAGAATGAACAGCTTTTTTGAACAGTCCTAGAATAGGAAAAGAGGAGGGAAGAAAAGCCAAAAACGCTCACTGGAGAATTCATGTGATGTTTCAAGGTAAAGTTGAATCAGTTCTACCGCCCTTGGCAACAGTATATTTTTCTCCTCAATTGCCCAGAACTACCCACTGGGAGGGTTTAATTAATTACCTAAGAACTCCTTGGGACATGAACCCTATTCCTGCTGCAAAAGCCCAGGTTACGGTGGGAAACACTAGCCTAACTCAAGAGGGCAGGCAGGAATACCATAAGCCTCCCAAAATAGAGGAAGAAATTTCTTTTATGAAAGTTCTAAAATAAAGGAACAATCTGGGAGTGTGAAATGGTTCTAGAGAAGAAAATGGTGAAACAAGGGATGTTGATGAGGAATGATGTTCCAGGAGGAAAAACAACTAATTCATTTAATCATACATCCACTCATTTAGGAAATATTTGTGTGCCTATCATGAAACAAACACAGCTCTAGGTAATGGAATTGTAGAGGTGAACTTGAGAGACAAGCTCATCCTCATGAGCATACAATCCATGTGTAACATTCAATATTAGAGTGAAATTAATTCATTTGACATCAGGTGAACATTCGAATATTTTTGTGCTGCAGAAGACAAGGTAGGAACTTTACAAAGTCCAGAAGTGTCAAGAAGTCACACAAATTAATGCCATGAGCATTCACTTGCTAGTTACTGCTAAGTCTCTAGAGAGAATTTTCTAATATAGTTCAACTCTCCTCATTAAATCATAGGTATTTAAGCACAAGCCTGTTGCAGGGAATTTGGAAGAATTGTATAAATTATAGTATGTCATTTTCAGAAGATTCACATCACAGTCTCAGGACAGAAAATCTTTTATTTTGGTAGAGGAATACTGTGGGAAATTTTAATTGTTCATATACATCAGTACAAAAATAAATCTCTCAAAATAATGAATGTTGGTATACGCATCAGACTCCATATAATTTGGCCAAACAATGTCCTCGATCCATTTCTTCCATACCAATCCAACTTAAAAAAAAAATAAAATAGCTAGACGGGCACCTGGGTGGCCCAGTCAGTTAAGTGTCTGCCTTGGGCTTAGGTTAGCCCCTGGAATCCAGCCCCACTGAGCAGGGAGACTGCTTCTCCCTCTCCCTCTGGCCCTTCCCCCCTGCTCATGCGCTTGCTCTCTCTCTCTCTCTGGCATCTTTCTCTCAAATAAATAAATAAAATCTTTGAAAATTTTTAAGAAATTAAAAAAAATAGCTGAGCCTGTTAAAAGAAAACCACAAAATGGAGTCACTTTATGGTAGGCTAAGTCTAACCTAACCTACCTGCAGAATCAACCTCCCCCAGAAATGCAGTCTTAGGAATTTTCTGGTCAGTAATGAAGTGATTGGCCACTTCAGGCCCCCCACTCCAAGAAGATGAGGTAATCCAAATGAAAATCCCCCTGTCCTTCCCCTCTAAGGGAAGGAAACCTTGCCTTAAATGATCCTTTCTTTCCTTTTGCTAATAACTTCCTTGCCCCACACTCCTTCCTATAAAAAACCTTCCATTTTGTACAATTCCTAGAGGCTCCTTTCTACTGGTTCGATGAGATGTACCCAATTCATCAATCATTGAGTAAAACCAATTAGATCTTCAATTTTATTTCGTTGAATTTTGTTTTTTAACAAGCCTTTCTAGATTTCATTCTATGGTTAGAGTTATCTTTCAAGTCAGGCAATACTTAAATGTCTTCTTCAATATAAACATTTTTAAATAATTGCTCAAAATTCACAACACGTTCTGAGGCCCCAATCTATATTAGGTACTGTGCTAGGCACATCTCATACCTAAAGGTTATCCAAAACATCTAAATATCCAGACATATTTCTCCAACTTGTCAGTGCAACACTACTGAAAAAGAGGCTAGAGGAGAGCTACAGTCTGCCCTCACCAAGGGCTCTGAAGTATGAATCATACCAGAGGTGGATCCTCCTTGAGGCAAGGGAATAGCCTTTTGTACCCCTGTGTTAGACTGTTACTGGCTGTAGGTTTCCCTAAAGAGGGTAAGGTCCTGGGTATGGTGGTTTATTCAGTTAAAGGTAATTCTCTAGAGTAGGGGCAGCTCTGACCTGTTAGCAGTCAACATTCATAACAGCAGAGGGAGGGAGAGAGGGTTGTGCACTAGCCTGGTTAAGTGGCTCTGGGCAGGGGACTAATAGAGTCCAATACAATTACTTTATCCTTAAAGCAGAACTGAAGATTGGTACCAGGTTGGTCAATACCAGCCCCACGACATGTTTTTTTAACCAAGGCCTTGGAGTCAGCAGTTTATGCTGACACTACCTTAGAATGAAGACATATGGATGGATGGATAGAGTAGGAGAGCAGAATTTGGCACCTCAAAATATGTCTCTTTGGTAAAGTATCCTTTTAGACTGATTATTTTTTAAAAAAACTACAAACACAGGAGAAGCTCTGAAAACCGAGTAGAAGTTATTCTTTTGTAAGAGATACTGACATCTGTAAGAGAAATCTCCATTTGTGAGGGAGTACAGGAAGAGGATGATGAGCCAATCTACAACTCTTATCAAAGTGGAAGGTGGGGGGGGGGGATGGGCTGGGTGGCTCACTTGTTAAACCTCTGCCTTCGGCTCAGGTCATGATCCCAGGGTCCTGGGATTGAGCCCCACATCGGGCTCTCTGCTAGGCAGGAATCCCGCTTCTCCCTCTCCCACTATCCCTGCTTGTGCTCTCTCTGTCTCTCTCTGTCAAATAAATAAATAAAATCTTAAAATAAAGTGGAAAGTGGGGACTTAAATTTTCATGACAACCTTATGTGTGTTTATGGTACTTTACTGGCAACCTCCCATAACTGACTCCCTATCCTCAACATCTTCTATTTGTCTTTAGCTGAAGATCCTATTTAAGGTAATGGCTTCAGCCCTTTTAAGGAGTTAGTCAGTTTTCCTCAGTCTCTCCTATCTATATAGGAGATAATACATGTTACTAACTTTTTTCTGTTTTTCTCCTGTTAATCTGTTTCTTGTCAATTTAATTCTTAGACCAGCCACAAGAACCTTGATAGGTACGGTAAACTTTTGTTCCCAACAATAGATAGAATCAATGCACCTTCTAGAATTCAAAATCACAACTCAGAATTCAAGTAAATTTTGAAAGGGTGCTCTGGGTAACAAATTTTATAAAATGCCAATTGCCAAAGTACAATTTGCAAGTCATCACTTGGAAGTATGTCATATTCTCCCTCCTTCTTCTGTCCCCCATTTCTGTAACCCTACCCGCTCTGCTGTGATGAATTCTGAAACTGGCAGAAAAGCTTGGAACAGTTAGCAAAACATATCCAAATCACTCTTGAGCACCACAAGTGAAAAATACATCCCAATTCTGCAATCAAGGACACTCATCATTTGCTGCTAATTTTAATACCAAGCACCTCTAATGATTAATGAATTCAATGATGCTACGTACAAAACACAGAAGTGCCTCATCCTGCTGCACAGGAGATAAGTCTGAAGATTAGTATCCCCAACATCTAAATGACTGTCACCACCCACAGAGATACCTCGTTTGTGCTAGTTTCTCTATTATTGCGAAACTACCACCATCAGTCTCCTGGGAGTTTGTGATTTAGCTTTGATTACCAAATTCCTGGGACTCTTGCTGTCTTATAAACTTTGCATTTTATCATATTTGAAAAAAGTTAGTATAATCAGTAAGGTAGAAACAGTGTACAGTTTTCTCCCCACCCATTGTCCCTTCTTGAAGAACCTCCCCTCCCCCCCGCCAAAATTGGCTAGCAAGACTACACTACATGGTCTTTTCTCTCACCCCAAATCTGTCAATAGGATCCCATGGTGAACCATGCCTAGGCTGAGTCAGTCATTTCCCTCTCTTGAGAATCTGTGCCAAGGGCAGCAGCATTCGACATTTGAATTGTGAGGTTAGAATTAGCCTTGAGTCAGATACTGTCTTCTTTCAACACAAAAAAACCAAAGCAAGATATTTACATTAAAAATCAGAGAAATGGAGCCAAGACACAAAGAGAAGCAAAGAGCAGATATTACAAGGGCCCAGCAAGATGATTTGGAAAACCTTTTGATTTTCCAGCTCCCAGATCTCATTTCCCTCTCTTTCTCCCCCATAAAGTCTGACTTAACTTTTTGCCTTTTTACAAATTTCATTCCTTCCTCTCCTTTTTCTTTTCTCCTTTCTTTCTTTCCTTCCTTCTTTCTTTTTTTTTTTTTTTTAATTTATTGATTTACTCGAAAGAAAGACAGAGAATGCACACATGTGAGGTTGGGGGCAGAGGGAGAGGAAGAGGCAGAGAGATTCCCAAGCAGACTCTGGGCTGAGTACAGAGCCCAACACAGGGTTGGATCCCACAACCCTGAGATCATGACCCAATCAGAAACCAGGAGTCTGATGCTCAACTGACTGACCACTTAAGAGCCCCCTACCTTTCCTTTATAAACCAGTTTGAATGGGTTGCTGTTCCTTATAACCAAATGATTTCTGTTTAATAATCTCTGATACACTGAAGAATCAGGATGAAATTATTATTATTATTATTATCATATTATTATTATCTCAGCCAAAGCAAAGGGGGAAGTGCAGCAACTATTTGAAGAACATCTATTGTGTACCTTGTCGGAGACTGGTAACTCTCTCCCGAAGATCTACTCTCTCTCTCCCTCTTTCTTAGCAACAGTTTTGTGGGGGGGATGGGTCAACATGCCCAGCGAAAAACTCTATTTCCCAGCTTCTTTTGTATACAATGGTAGCCAGGTGATACAATTATAGCCAATGGGGGTATTCTATACTGGTCCCTAGAGTCTCCCAGTGGGATTAACCCGCAGTTGCAAATAGGGATAACATTTTAAATAATGTACTTTCTCTTGACTCACTTTTCATTCTCTTTTACTTCTCCACTTCCTTGCCAGTGTTTCCTGGGATTATCTTCTTTACGTGTATACTGCTCATGCCAGAAATTCTGCTTTTAGGCACTAATTTTAGAGAAATGTGTACCCATAGCACAAACAGGCATGTGCTAAGATGTTTATTGCCATATTGTGTGCATTAGAGATACACTGGGAAAGATGCGAGTTAATTAAGTAGAAACCCTTAAATTAGCAGTGCTGCATCCACAGTAGGGATAATACCTGTCTTAATAAGATCCCGGTAAAGGGCTCAGGTCTTGATCCCAGGGTCCCGGGATCCAGTCTCACATGGGGCTCCTTGCTCAGCAGAGAGCCTGTTTCTCCCTCTGCCTGCTGCTCCCCGCTTATACTCTGACAAATAAATAAAATCTTAAAAAAAAAAAATCCTAACCATTGGGCACCCAAGTGGCTTAGTCAGTTAAGCATCCTGGTTTTGGCTTAGGTCATGATCTTAGGGTCATGAGATCAAGTCCTGCATCAGGTTCCACGCTCAGTGTGGCATCTGCTAAGGATTCTCTCTCTCTCCCTCTGCTCCTCCTGGTCATATTCTCTCTCTCAAATAAATAAACAAATAAATCTTTTTAAAAAATCCTATTATTGTGGGATATTCTTATGCTAACAAATTAGCACAAACTTTGACAACTGTCATCTTGCTTCATATCAGGGGCAAATAGAAAAAGTTTTAGTTTGCCCAATCTTTTAATTTCAATGTATAAAATGAATGTATGCATGTATGAAATTCATAAACATATGAAAATATAGAAAATGCACAAAAGTATAACCCAAAGAATGGTAAAATTTGGAAAATCCAGAGTCTAACAAATTTCTACAAGTTGGTTTGAAAAACTCTTTGCCACCCACGGTGGATGAGGCACACTGAGCAATAAATGTACAAGTGAAAGTTCTGAAGAACAGAGCTACTCCACAATAACTATATTCTGCTACATAATAGTCAGTCCCTGTCTAAGTTATTTACTGAAGTCCAGCACACTCCCCTTGTAAACCAGAATGACAGGCTAAATCTCTCCACTTCGCTATACAACACGGTAACTGCTAGCTACTTATATGGTAACTACTGGCTATTTAAATTCACTTTTTTAAAGATTTATTTATTTATTTATGAGAGAGACAGAGCGTGCAAGTGGAAGAAGAGGCAAAGAGAATCTCAAGCAGACTCCCCGCTGAGCACAGAGCCCACGTGGGGCTCGATCCCACAACCCATGAGTTCATGACCTGAACCAAAACCGAGAGTCAGATGCTCAACCAAATGAGCTAGCCAGGTGTCCCACTACTAGCTATTTAAATTTAAATTAATTAAATATAAGTAAAATTAAAAACACAGTTCGTTAGTGTCAAGTACTCAGTAATCACACGTAGTTAGCGACCACTGTTTAGAACAGCAAAGATATAAAGCTTTCCATTATTGCAGAATGTTCTTTTGGACAGTCCTAATCTACATAAATATTCAGACTCCTCCTCCCGTTAGGATTAACTTATTCATTGATTCTTTAAACTACAAATAATTAAACTACTTTTTATCAAGAGAATTCTTTGAGATCATACTGTTTGGGAAATTCAGTTCTTCTCAGTACCTTATCCAGTACCCGGAACTGTAGTACTAATTCACCCTACATTGCCAGTGTTGTTTTGGGCCCCCCCTGGTGCCTCTATCCAGCCCGTCCCAGAGGTGTCACCAAAGATTCTTGGTCTTGTCATGAGAAAGAATTCGCAGACAGACACACAACATAATGGATGAGTGACACAAGCAGGAAAGTTTATTAAAGCAAGAATATACTCTAGAGATATGAGAGTGAGAGAGAGAGAGAGAGAGAGGTAGGAAAGAGGGAGCAAGCACCCTGGGGGTTGGATTTCTATCTTTTATGGACAGTTGTTCACTAGAGGGCGAATATTCATCACTTGGGGGGGAAGGCGGGGTTTGCCGCTTTTTCTTCCTAATTTCGTCAGGGGTTTCCTGTCATGGCACCTGCCCTCTTGGGCCTATCTGGTCTAATCTGGCTTTTTGTGGAGTGCTGCCAGGACAGGCGTCTGCCTTTCCTGACAGGGGGCCATGACTTCCTCATTGCTGGCCTCCTGGTACCCTAACTGGGATTGTTAGATCATAACTAACTGCCTACTCTAACAATATAAGCCACTGCCTCCATTCCGTTAAGATTTTGGCCTGAGAATAGTCCCTCTATTTTCAGGCTTTTTATATCTAGTGTAACATATTTTGTCTTATCTGAGGAAAGGCAAAAGGAACGTGTGGACTCACTAAATTCCATTAATTTCAAAAACCCCCAAGTTAGGGTTAATTTCTGAACACCAAAGTTCTCATTCATCCATCTATCCCACAAATGGCTCCTGAAAAACTCTTGTGCAAGAAGAGAACTAGGCCAGGTCCTTGAGGGGGCAGAGAAAGCCTCCAGGGTGACAGGACACTGTGGTATGGTAGGAACAAGCCGGAGACTGTGGGCCATATTCACAAATCAACCAGTCTTTGTTTATTCTGAAAACATGGTTATTTTAATGTTTGAAAAATGGAAGACACTTCCTCCATTAAGACTTCCCAAGATTAGCACCCAAATCCCTATTTTTGTTTTCTCAAGAAAAGTGGAAATATCTGGACACAGTGGGTCTGTGGTTCCACTCAGCAAGAATTAGCTGGTGAAGACACAGCTATTCCTCTCAGCAGAAATCCATGTTCCAGTGTGGCAACACCTTTTGTCACTAGTGCTGCCTCTTACAGCTGCCTGCTTCCTCACACATTATCTGCCTGGTCCCCAGCAGACCTGGTTTGCATACTGGCCCCAATACTGACCAGCCAAATGGCCTTGGGCATGTTTCCTGTGTTCTTCAAAGGCAGGCAAACCAATATGGGGGGAAGAAACTGAGTGTTTCACAAAACAAATCCATAAAACAAAAGATTGGCAATCTCAAGGATCTTTGCATTTTTATAAGCAGATGGTTATCATTTAAAGGGTGGCAGAGAGATTCCTGACAAACTGAAAAGGCAGGAAGCATCCAGTCCTACGCCTCTAACTATATTTCCATCATTTGCCTAAGCAACTGTGGTTCTAATTTATACAAATAAAATAAATAAAGAGAAGATCAAATGAGATCAGCTCAAAGCAAATTGAAACCATCCTTTCATTTATTGTTTTATCAAGTAGTCTCAAGAAAAAAAAAAAAAAAAACTTTAAAAAAAAGTACTCGGCTTTGAACTGCAAAGAGAACTTAGAATTTTTCTCTTGCCTGCCCATCACAAAATTTACCACCCAGTAGAGACAAATAAGTAGGTTCAGTCAAACCACTACCTTGATGGATTCTTCCCTGGCAGGTACAAGTTAAATGGTGGGGCTGGCCTTTCAGGCATAGCCTGGGTTCACTTATAGCTGTGGAGGGCAGACCTGTTGGCTAGGATGGTTCTTCCCATAGGGAGCTGGTCCCTGGGAGAGAATCAGAACTTTTCTTCCTCTCTTACAGCTAGGTTAAGCACACAGTGTCTTTTTAGGCACAGAAGACCTGGGTTCAAATCTCAGCTCTTCTATTATCAACTGTTACACGCTTAACCATTATTTATTTTTCTAAGGCTCAGATTCTTTGCTTAAACATGGGAAAATAATGATGTATACATTCTAACAGGCTGTTAGAATTAAAGGGCATAACATGCAGAAAGCTCTTCGTGCTCTGCCTAGAGCTCAGTAAGTAGACAATGAATGCTAACAGCTGTTATTTTAATTCACAGGGAGGCCAAGGTGGACCAAAATAGCCATATGTAAGTCACAGGCAGAGTGCATCCATAATGTTAATGCTGTGGATAGCAAGTGTGGTCTGGACTGTGATCCAAGAGAGGAAATAAATGTCCTTGGCATCAGGCAGCTGCTGAATTTATTTTACTTTATCGATAGGCCATTCCACAATCAAGAGCCAGATAGGCCCAGGATTCCTTAGATGATGCAGTAACATTCTACCCATTCTGCCTTTCCCTCAAAAGAATTATTAACGTTCCAAGTGTCTCAAACCTAAAGAAGGTATGGTACGAATTTGTATACGTGAGTCACTACATACATATACATGAGCTTCATTTTTCAGAAAGCTACTGAATATGCGCCAACACATGAGTATCATTTAAAGAAAATAAGTTATTTATAATAAATAAGCTTGATATTAATAGTAAATAAATAAACAAAATCCAAATAGAATAAAAATTTATATTATAAGACAATATTATAAGGGATTTATAATAGTAATTATTTTGTGCATTCTAAAAATTACATAAATCTATTCTTATATAATAATTCAGAGAAAGGATGGCTTACTATTTGCCTCTCTACCCAAGTCAGAGTATAGCAATCTAAATAATTTCCAAATGGTGATGCAGTACAATGACCTAGAAAGTTTAAGGCAGCACCTTATAGAAAGGTCCATGTGAACAGCACCATGAGTTTGGTGATGACAGCTATCATTTTACAAATCCATTCTGTTCATTAAAATATTTCCAAAAGAAAATAAGAATACAAGTAATCTTGTTAAAAATGCTCAATTTCAATGCATAATTAAAGTACACGATCAAGATTTCATTTTCACCTATAAAATTGGAAAACATTTAAATGATAATGCCCACACTTGTGCCACCTCATTGGAGGACAATTGTTTCAAATATCTTAAAAAAGTATAACCTTTTGAACCAGAAATTCTACATCTAGAAATTAAGCTAGTAGTAACAGAAGTATACTAACCAGTTATCCTGAAGGAAGGGCTGGGTTTTGGAGGTTAAAAGTACTATATGTACACACTGGAAAAGTACATAAACTAGATTTAGTTAAATAATTTCTAAGGACAGACATACAGTGTGATAATATGTAGCCATAAAAATTATGGAGAAAGACATTTGATTTAGTGGTATGGAAATACATTTGTGATGGATAAGGGGACCAAAACAGGTGACAAAACCATGTCTATTTCTTTTTTTTTTTTTTCCAAAGATTTATTTATTTGACAGACAGATCACAGGTAGGCAGAGAGGTAGGCAGAGAGGCAGGCAGAGAGAGAGGAAGGGAAGCAGGCTCCCTGCTGAGCTGAGATTC
The DNA here is from genome assembly GCA_004024625.1 of Mellivora capensis. Classification (NCBI taxonomy): domain Eukaryota; kingdom Metazoa; phylum Chordata; class Mammalia; order Carnivora; family Mustelidae; genus Mellivora; species Mellivora capensis. Next base: position 22,675 of record PISX010021575.1, read on the forward strand.
CCGACTCAGGGTTTGATCCCAGGACGCTGGGATCATGACCTGGGCTGAAGGCAGAGGTTTTAACCCACTGAGCCACCCAGGTGCCCCAAACTATGTCTATTTCAAGAACTGTTTGTTATGGGTTGAATTGTGTCCATACCCTACACCCAGCCCAAGATTCATATGTTGAAGTCCTTTCTCCTAGTATCTCAGAATGTGACTTTATTCGGGAACAGGATCATTGCAGATGTAACAGTTAAGATGAGGTCAGACTGCAGTTGGATGGGCTATAATGCCATATGACTGGTATCATATAAAAAGGGAAAAATTTGGACATAGACAATAGGAGAACACCATATGAAGAATTAAAGAGGCTGAAATGGAGGCAATGTATCATCTACAAGCTACAGAACACCAAAGATTGTTAGCAAACCACAGAAACTACGAGAGAGATATATGGAACAGATTGTCCATTAAGGCTCTTAGAAAGAACCAAACCTATCCACACTTTTGTCTTTGACTTCTAGCCTCCAGAAGTATAAGACAATACGCTTCTGTTGTTTAAGCCACCCACTTTGTGGTGCTCTGTCAGCCCTATCAAACTAACATATATCATTTTTGGAGGGAAAAAGTTATATGAACAAAAACATTTTTCAAAATATCACTATTAGTCATCCCTCAGGAGAAGGATAATGGTAATTTTTATTTATTAGTGTTTGTGATTTTAAATTAATAAATATATGACTTATAAATAAAATGGCTTCCAAATAACATGTCAAAAAATCTACCTAGAATACATATATACTCAGTATATTTGGATCTTGGCAGGCACAGAGGAGGCAGCGGGTCAGATAGACATGGTTTGAAATCCTCCTTTGGTCATTTACTTATAATTTCTGTAACTTTGGGCAAGGAGCCTCATAAGGTGACTCTAAGGTATTAATGAAATTATGTATATAATTAGGCAGCACTGATATATACAGCCTGGTACCCAGCAAGAGATCATTTCTTTAATAGCCATTACAGTGAACTCCCACTATCTACAAGAGCTTTGTCCTTTTTTAAAACAAAAAACTATGCTATTCCTTTTGGAAAACAGCTTCTCAAATTCATGGTCACCTTGCCAAAGCCTGCAGGCAGCCTGGGGCTCCAACGTGTCTGGGACACTGATCTCAGACTTGACAGTCCAGTCTAATCCTTCTTTCCTTGCCAACCACACCTGCCAAATTTTACTATCCCACTCAAACTCATTTGGGTTACATAGACCTGATCTTTATGGCCTTTAGCATGAAGAATGCATGTGTGCACATATGAGAAAGAGAGGGAGAAGGAAAGAGAGGGAGGGAGGCAAAATATCTATGAACATCTAGAAAAAATGTACACTTGTGAATTTTCCAATTTATTACTTCTATACATTGATGGTAAAACATATTTTGTGGGAAAGAAGGAAAGAAAAGAGGTATTTATTGAATGCTTGCTATATGTCATCACTCTGCAAATGTTATCTCATTTAATGAACATAGTAGTTCTGCCTGCTAGTTATCATGATTTTTACTGGTATCAATATGAAAGGACCAGAGAGGGTAAGTATGTCCAAGTCAGTCACAGAGCTGACAATAAAACCCAAGTATTTTCTATGTTATCAAATGAAGGAAATGTAGCAAATAAAGCCATACATTAAGACACAAACAAATCAGCCAGCAATTTAAAGTACCTTTAAAAGAAGAGAAAGTATAATATTTACACTTCAAATTTACCTCCTGTGAACAGATAAATTTAGTGGTTTCCCTTAGAACAGCTAGAGTTTAATACCACTAACAATTTCACACATATTCCTTTTAATAAACCAATGAAGTACATGTCTTTTAAGATAAATTCCAAATTCATATATAATAATTGTGCTTTTGCTTTCAACTGTTTCATAAATAGAATTTGCAATGTGATTCTGCCAACAAAAGTTCTTACATAAATTTTAGTAGAGGATTATGAAACATGCAAATAAGCCTCCCCCCTTTCCTCAAACAGCTGCAGCTAGAGATGAACATTAAGGGTAACACACCAGGCATGGCACTTACAGGAAAGATTCCCTGGATACCTGAGCTCTCGTTTTCTAGAATCAGCAATAGTCAACGTTTTGAGCCCTCAACAACACTGAGTCCTCTGATAGGAACTTTCATGCATATTAGCTCATTTTATTCCAAAACATTGCATTAAGTATATTATCCCCATCTTACAGATCAAGGAGATGAAGGGATTCATCCAAAATTTTTCAGGCACGAGTTCATTTTCATCATGTAAACATATTTTTGATATAGGTAAAATCCCCAGAAATTGGAAGTTCAGTAAAATGGATTTGACCATGAACACCCCCAAGTTCTGCAACTGAACTCAAGCTTATTGCTCTAAAGCCAACACACTCTAAGTCATCATCATAATCCCCACTCATTCAGCTACCTCATTTTTTAATTTAAGTATCTCTGGGATCTCCATTCTTCACTCAGATCATGGGCTCATGCCCAGTAATTTCCTGGTATCATTCTTTCTTCAAATCTAAACCTTCTGCTTTCTCAATTCTTTTGGCTCCCAGGAAGGAGCCCAGGAGAATGCCAACTGTCTATCAGGTGCAGGCAAAACCATCAGGTGAATTAAGGGCATGAGAGCCTAGCCCTGCTGTCTCAGGGTAGACCAGATGGATATGTGCGCACTTCTTGTTAAAGCCATAGGGGGTATGTCTTTTCATTTGGCACATAAATCCTTCAAAACAGCAAATCCAAAGAATGGCAGCTCACATACACACATACACACAAAGGGCAGACAAAATTCGTTTGCTCCTTCTGTCTATATCCACAACAGAAACTATTTGACTTGAGTAATTTTTCAGGTGTCTAAAAAAGAATTTAAGTGTTCACGTCTTTCTAAATATCCAGATCCTTTCTGCATCCTATAGAAACTTCATAAGCATGTTTTCACAACACATTCCTGAACTTGAATTTCTTTATATAACAGATCAGTGAATAAAGATTTTGTTAGAAAAGATACACAAGATCAGCAAATTTTTCTCAGGGAATAGGAGAATTTTTGAGGAATAGAAAAATTCCTGAGTGGATTTGGACATTCCTTGTCTTTACAGGGGGTACTGAAATTTTTTGTGTCCTGGCAGCATGAGTGAAAAGGGACCTGAATTGGTATTAAAAAGACATGACTTTAAGAAGGAATGATATATATTGTTCCTTCTGTTTCCACTGGAGAAATCATGTAATTTTAAGAGCTGGGGGCAGTTAGTGATCACGATTAATGAGAGGTGAGATGGAAAAAATGATTAAGATGAAGGAGTCTGGCATCCAATGGACTGGGTTCAAATTCTGGCTCTATCACTTACTAGCTAGATGACTGTGGACAAGTAGTTGGATCTCTCCAGGCCTCTGTTTCTTCATCTGTCAAAAAGAGTTATTGCTTGGTCCTTCAAAGGTGATTGTGAGATTAAATGAAATAATCCATTATAGCATTTAGTAAAGTGCTTATCTCTATGTATTTGTATTCCTATTAATTGTATATATTTTATGATCATCTCACAATATTCTTCCAACAGAGAGATAATAATAGAAGTGAAAAATGATATGGCAAGTATAAACTGAGCAAACTTTATGTTTACACTATCCTAGAAATGTTAAGTGCATTTGTTGATAACATACCATCATGTTTAACAATCTCTTCTTTAGATACGGTTAGGAAGCCTTAGTATGGACCAGACACTCTGCTGGGGGTTTTGCAAATATTAAATTACTTAACCCTAGTGGCAACCAAAAAACATGACTCTTACACTCTTCCTTTGATGGCTGCGGACCCCCCCAAGAGCCACAGGATTATGTAGTCAGCTCCACTTCCAATGGCTGGAAAGAAGAGCCAGTTTTCCAGCATTAGACTCCTGCCACAGCCTGAGCTCCTTTTTTCATGGTGATTCTTGCTGATTAACCAATTCCTCTCCTCCCCTCCCTCGAACAGCACCTATCACACCAGGTAAGCCAATGACTCTTTCATGAGTAAAATATTCAGGACAAAAAATTTAATTAGGGTAAGAATATTAAACTAAAAAACAGTACACATTAGGGTGTTTCTGTTTTCTACCACATGAATAAACACAAGAAATAATTAACTTAGTAATTAGTTTTCTAACATGAAGGGCCAGAGCTCAATTAACCTACCAATATATGAATAAAGATGAAGTTCATGGGGTTTGAGGGAATACATTTTCCTTCACAAGTGGATTATCTAATCACAGACAAAACCTCACCATTCCTTTCAAGAAGTGGTGATGAACAAGGTGGCACTAGCTCATAGAGCCTTCTGTGCTGAAGGGCCAAAGGTACATCCCTTGAAGAACATCATCAACGTGAATCCACCAAATGATCGTATCATAGAGAATTCCAGGAATTCTGGTCCCAGATCTCAAAGATGCAATACCTCCTCCTTGAGAAAATTGGTAGTGCTACCTTAATCAAAGATGTACTCATGGAAAAAAATCATTTACTCTTCCACCACACATGTAAACATCTCACTGGGTCTAATATGCCCATGACTGCAAGAATTACCGCTTCCACTCTTTCCCTGAAAGAACAATCTTGGGAGACGGTTTTGAATCTCATGATCCTTTTTATTCAGGCTACAACACAACTAGTGGTGGGCATTTGATCCACGGGGAGCCAATCCATAGCCTGATATGGCCTGGGGCTGATAACGGGGTCCACCCTAAAGAAATTATTAACTAAGCCAATCACATTCTTCCTCTTAGGGCATTAGATTAGCATCAGGGAAGGAATAAGCTAAATAGGAAGAGAAAGGAAACACACTGAGAGAGCAAGCAGGACAGTACTCAAAACACAGTAATGGCAACACTCTTGGTAAGGCAGTTCTACTCAGTGCCTTGAACCCAGACCTGAGACCTGAGCCTGTCTCAGTCCTCACACTTTGTTGCTGTAAGAATTCACCTCCTTTACTGTGCAGTGAGGATGCCTACACCTGCCCTCTTTCCTTTAATAGCTGAGTCAGTTTATGTGAGTTACTCTCCTCCACGACCAAGAATAACACTAAACAATGATGTCTATAGGAGTCCTTACAGTTCCTCTTCACAACTAAGATCATGAATGGGGAATCTACACCACATCCGATGTGTTCTCGAAGATTCATTTATTCAGTCTTTTTTCTCTCTCCTCTCTCTCTTCTTCCTCCCTCTTCTTTCAACTAATACTTACTGAGGACCTACTACCAGATGTTTTGAGGGATTTGTAAGTGTCCCTGGAGTTGTTCTTACTATGTGTCAAGCACTGTGTTAAATATTTAGAATGTACTGATGAACAAGACAAACAATATCCTTGTCTTCATGGAGCCTTTAGTATGGCTGGGAAGCCAAAATGCAAACAAGGTATTAAAGAATGTATTCAGAGACCCAACAGGAGGCTGAATTCTGGTAGGACCTGCCTACTTAGAGAGGTCCTCCCAAAAGATGTGACATCTCAGCTGACACCTGAAGGGACAAAAGGAATTTGCCAGTTAAATGGGACTGCATGAGAAGAGAAAGGTGGTATTATATGCAGAGGAAGAGACACGTGAAAGGTCCATCAGATCAGCAAGAAACCATCACCAGTCCTCCAAAACATCTAAGAAATGTGAAATGTATATAAGAACAAGAAACTGGATTTCAGTATGAGAGCTAAAAAGGGTGAGGATGGACCCCCCCCACACACCCCCCGCCAAGTTTTGATGAGGTATCAGTTTCAACTGGCGGCATCATTTTTTTCTTATTGGTTCCAAAGAGATCAAAGAGACTGGAGCAGAGGCTTAGAGGGTGGTTGGTGGTTGGGAAGGACTCAGCCACTCCAGGAGCAGAGAGATAAGGCATTCACACTTCATGCCTCAACCTTCATGCTACAGCAATTATTTTATGCTGTCCAGAGTCACTTAAATTGGAAAAAAAGCAATTCTTTATCATAACTATCATCAGGATCACAATTATCTTTACTTTTGGAGGACATTTAATAGTTTACAAAGTGTCTTAAATGCTTGATCTCATTTAAAATTTACAACACTATGGGAACCAAGAGATATTGTCCCCAATATTCACCTGAGGAAACAGGTTCTCAAAGAAAGGCTAAGCTAATAGAATGAACAAGAATAATTACAAATACAGTCAAAGTCACATATATGCCTGCAGAAAATGAAGACTCAAAGGAAAATCATGGTTCTCTACACACATTCCTTTGGAGACTATTACCTTTTTCCATTAACACATGACCCTTTTTTTTTTTTTTTTCTTACCTGGATCAGGAAGAGGTATAAATCCTCTCAGGGAACACAGAACTAAGTATAATGTCTCTACTTGAGCATCAGGGCAGGATTGCTACCCTGCTCCTACCTGAGAGACTCCCAAGTGCCAGGTATAGTTGGGTATTAGGGTGTGGTTAGTAAGTGCCTGAGGTTGAGCCTATAAGGACCTTCATCTACAACCTGGAGAATTCAGCTGGATACATGTAGCTCTTCTAAACATAAACAATGTCTACAGATTATGATTTGAGAAAGATTAGGAAAAGCCTCTCCCTGCATCTTAACAAAAAAAACCTCCTGAGAACCAAGTGCCTGTAATTCTTTCATGAGACCTGTTCCTTTAGTTTCAATATTGGCCTCTCTGCAATGTTCTTTGACATGCAGATACTCCAAAGGCAAGTCCCTGGAGAGTCACTTATGCTATGGAATAAAACGAAACAAAACAAAACAACCATGCAAGTATGGTATATAGATAGAGGGGCTCCAAGAGGTACATGCAAGGGGAGCACAGATTTTCTACTTCAGAATTTTGACAAGACCCTAAATTGCAAGAGGTTGCCATAATGTTCTAAATTACTTTTTGATGGATTTTTTACTTTCTCCTTTTTCATCATCCCCAGAATCACCCAAATCCTTATCATCATTATCATCATCAGCAGCAGCAGCATCTTCTGAATTTGTTGAGCACTGTTTATAGCCCAGGCATCGTGCAAAGAGGTTTACTTTCATTAAGTCATTTAATCATTATGGCAACCCTTTGAAGGAAGAACTATTATCAATCCAATTTATAGATGAGAAAAATGAAGCAAGCAAAGTTAAATAACTTGTCCAGGTTCACCATGCTAGTGAAAAATAAAATTAGGATTCAAATCCATAAGTAGTACATTTTGCTTTGTTTCTATATTTGCGGGGCCAAACACCAACTGTCTTAATAAACTTGGAAATGCATTAAGTGATGAGTCCAATACTATACTGGGATTGCTCTTTTATGAAAAGTGTATTTATTGATTCATATTCCAGTTGCATATGATTTTTGTCACTAATTGAGAGGCTAGAAAGTTATAATTAAATCCACATTAATGTAGCTCTGAAATTACATCAGACCCTCAATGACAGATTGCTGCTCATAATTTAAATAACTTGTATGTTAGAATTCCCTGTCTTGTTTATACTTAGGGGAAAAAAAAAGAGTTGTCTGACTCACGCACACAGATTTTTTTTAAGAAAATAGAAAAAACGACCATAAAATAAGATTAAATTATTGGCTTGATAATCGTAGTCTTTTCCTATGTATTTTAACTGAAAAGATACTAATTTTAATGAAAACCAACTTTATCTTGTTAATTAATAACCAACAGAAAATAAAACAATATAAAAGACAACTTATGTGTGTTATGTTCATCTCTAAATGCAAACACTCCTTGGCATTTTCAGAAAAGACCTCAAAAATATATCTTAGTGGGTGAGATAAATACTTCAAAATAGGATAGTATCTGCCTTTTAACGTTTCTTTGAGGATTAAGAATAAGGTACAGCAGGTGCCTGCCACATTGAAGGAAGCAAAAAGTATACCATTTAAGAGAAGATGGTTTGGAGGGAGAGTGCTCAAATCTTGGCTTTGCCATTTCCTACAATTTTGTTCTTGATGAGTTAGTTAACATCCCTGAGCTTCATGGTGAAATGGAAATGTCAGTCATATAGATTTGACATGATGATGTATTGAAGGCACTGAAATACAGTCCCTCAGGAGGGGGTGTAGCTCAGTGGTAGAGCGCGTGCTTCGCGTGAAATACAGTCCCTCAGGAGGGGGTGTAGCTCAGTGGTAGAGCGCGTGCTTCGCGTGAAATACAGTCCCTCAGGAGGGGGTGTAGCTCAGTGGTAGAGCGCGTGCTTCGCGTGAAATACAGTCCCTCAGGAGGGGGTGTAGCTCAGTGGTAGAGCGCGTGCTTCGCGTGAAATACAGTCCCTCATATGAAACTTGCATGAGAAAAGTAGCTCTTCTTACTTTTCTCATTAGAGGTTTAAAATGGTGATATATTATATAATATTACATTATATTATTGCTTTATTTTCTTATACATGATTATAAAGGCTATTAATATCAAGTAAGCAGAATGATGTTTGGAAAACATAGTTTAGAATTTAGATTCAGGGGTGAAGATTATGCAAAGCAGGTGCTTTCATTTAAATAAAGTAGTAGCTCTACAGCTCATATATCAGATACACTGCATCTCTGGATTAGCTGGTCTCCTTTGGGAAGGCAGAATGGAAATGTGAAGTCCAGGGTTGTTGCAGAAATGGTGTAGCAAAATTTGAGATGATGTCAAAGAATAAGAATTAGAGGAATCAGGCAATTTGACCTAGCAGCTATTTCTAGAGGGATGGAATCTGGACTGCAGCATCGTGTTATTAGAGGACTATGCCAAATATAATTTGCAGAACTGAAATCCTGTTGATGCCCTTACATCTGTACCAGTTCTGGTCCTGGATGATAGATATGTTTGGGTCCCCACATTCCATTACACATAAATCCACAGGTGTATATCCACAGCCTTGTAAATAGCAGAGAGAAGAAAGAATGTACTGACAATGTTTTTTAAAAAGGAAAAAAGAAGAAGAAGAAGAAGACGACGATGACAACGACAACCAAAGTCCTCCAACTGGCAAAGATTTAAAGTAGCAAAATAAGTTCTCAGTGGACACTACCAACTTAGTGTTTCGGAGTAAGTCTAAGAAATAGGGTAAATTTAATTTTTTTACCATTTCCAAATGATGTTTTAAGAGATTAGCTGGATCTATTCTATCATCAGGGAATAAATGAAACAGACCACTAGAATCAGGGCTATACCCTAAATTTGGGGTTTGACTCAAAAGACAGTGAGAAGTCCCTAACCTCGCTTAAGTAGAGACCAAGAATTGGGAGTTTTGCCTGGGATCTTTAAAATTAGCTGAAGTTTTCCTTGAGGGCCTGACTATTATACATGGAACTTTCAATCTAGTGTGTCCATGAGCCTTTCCTAACCAAAGAACACATAAATACAGGGCATTTTCCCTGTCAGGCTATAAATCCAAAAGCAGAGGTTGTCTTTAGAAGTAATGCCGCTGCATAGGGTCAGTCCACAAGGCATCATTCAGAATATGAGTTATTTTAAAAAATAACTCGTGTGCACAACTGTGGACAAATGATATGCCTATGATTCTTCCTGCATACCACAGCTTTCCTTTACCATCTCTTCTCCCCACTGCAACACAAATTACATCCTTCGGAAAAAAAAATCAATTTTGACAGTTTGGTGGTATACATTTGTTTTTCTCTATGCTCAGACAAATCTCTCTGTCTCTAATACATACACATACAACTATATTTCCCTTTTCTATTTTTTAAAGATTTTTTTAAAATTTATTTACTTGAGAGAGAGAATGCACATGCACGTGTGCAAGCATAAGGGGTGGGGAGGGACAGAGGGGGAAGAAGAGAAAGAGAGAAGCAGACTCCCCTACTGAGTGCAGAGCCCTACATGGGGTTCAATCTCACAACCCTGAGATCATGACCTGAGCCAAAATCAAGAGTCCAATGCTTAACCAACTGAGCCATCCAGGCGCTCATCTCTTTCTATTTTTACAAAAATGGTATTATGCTCTATATGCTAGTTCAAAATCTGAATAAGTTGATTCAAAGAATGAAAGCCACCTTTTTCCATTTAACAATTTATCAAGTATTAAGAATGAAACCCATTTTTTTTTTTGCACTTGACAATTTTATCAAAGACAATTACATATACTGACCTCCAGGTCAATGCATATTAATTTAACTCATTCTTTTTAATGGCAGTATAATATTTCACAACATGTGAATCATACAGCAACAATTTTCCTATTAATGGACTTACTAATTGTTTGCAGTTCTTTCCTCTACAAATGATGTTGCAGTCAATACCCTTGAACATATATCTCTACACACACTTTTATTTCTATAGCATAAATACTGAAAAACAAAAGGATTATGGTTCAAAGATTTTAAAGAGTACCAATTTAAAGCTGCTCTCCATAGAAAAGGAGAAAGTGGAGTACTGGTATGCTCTGTCATATCAATTTATACCTTTTGCTGATCACTTACTGTTTACCAAGTGCTGCGAAAGGCACTAGTGGGGAACACAGAGAGGAACAGAACAAATTTCCTGCTAAGAGATCACTCTCACTGTCACCATCTCCTACAGAAAAGATGCCTCAGAGCAGCTCTTCACAGTAATGCATACACATAACATATATTTTCCTTCACTCTCTCCACTCTGTTAAACTTTCTCAGTAATGGACCTTTTTCCATTTCTCTGCTCTCATTTCTCTCTTTTAGTTCTTTTAAAAGGTAGATCAACTAATGTAAGTGAC